>JASDQU010031854.1:0-22210 GCA_032191745.1 Picea mariana | reverse complement strand
GCTGCTGCTACTTGTTGCACACAAATTTTATGGATGATACAAACTCTTGCAGATCTGAAGGTAACTTACACTGATCCTATTCCAATTCATTGTGATAACACAAGTGCCATTAGTGTCTCCAAGAATCCTGTACTTCACTCCAAGACTAAGCATATTCCAATCAAGTATCATTTTCTCTAAGAACAAGTTACAAACAGAATTGTTCCACTGAATTATATACCGTCTACAGAACAGATTGCTGATATTTTTACCAAACCATTAGCAGTGACCCCTTTTGGATATCTTCGTCAAAAATTGGGGGTTATGATTTCTGGTGTTTAAAATGTTCACCTAGTCAGGGGGAGTATTTATTGAATATCTGGTGTCTTTTCTAGATGTTTATAGACGACAGGGGGAGTATGTTCTGCAACAATATCAGTGGAAGAATGCTTCTTCTTTGACATTGATGTCAAAGGGGGAGAAAGGAGGCGAGTTCGAAATGTTTCAGGAACAGAGTCGAGCCTGAATGGCCAAATGCAGAGGAGAGTCTGAATGGCCGAATGCAGAGGAGAGTTGAGTCTGAATGCAAGTGTTGCCATCAATGCCAAAGGGGGAGATTGTTGGCAAATTCAGTGAACAGACAGCGAATGCTTGTCATTGATGGCAACAGTGAAGATGACAGGCAAACAGAAGACAAGTTCAGAGAGGTGAATGATCGAAAGCAGTGAGTGATCGAACGCAGCGAGAGCCGTTAGATTTGGTGCAGGATCGCCGACAGCCGTCAGATCTGCAGAAGTTGCGTGGGAGATAAGCCTCGGGAGAAAAAAGAGAAGTCCCGACACGAGGAGTTGTCATCGGGATATCAGCCATCGGGAGATCGGAGTTCTCAAGGTCGTGAGAACCGGAACATTGAAAGTCTCGAAACACGAGGAGTTGTCATCAGGATATCAGCCATCGGGAGATCGAAGTTCTCAAGGTCCTGAGAACTGGGACATTGAAAGTCTCGAAATCCCGACATAATCGGGACTGTCCATTTGGAAGGACGCGTGGCAGCGATCGGACGCCACCGGGAGAAGCTCGACAGGAGGCTTCATCGGAGAATCGGGGATCGGGACTTTGAATTGTCCAATTCACTTGATAACAAGAACCCCGAAATCGCGATATGCGATTTCACGATTTAATCGCAGTCGTTAAAGCAAGAATGAGATCTGGACCGTTGATTTTCTTCATCGGAGAATCGGGGATCGGGACTTTGAATTGTCCAATTCACTTGACAACAAGAACCCTGAAATCGCGATATGCGATTTCGCGATTTAATCGCAGCCGTTAAAGCAAGAATGAGATCTGGACCGTTGATTTTCTTCATCGGAGAATCGGGAATCGGAGTTTCACGAGTCCCGTGAACAATTGCATCAGACATCGCGAAATCGCGATACGCAATTTCCCGATAAGGCATATAGCGTGTGGGCCACCCAGGAGTCAGTGGAGGACAGGTGGCAGGTCAAAGGCCGAGAGCCATCGAAGGACCAGCGTATCGGGAATCGGCAAATCAGTATTCCCGTGGACGAAGGATCGGGGAAATCCCTAGAGGAAACCCCGACGCGAAATCTGAACCGTCCATTCGGTGGGACGCGTGTCAGGAGTACGAAGGAAGTCGGGGATCGGCATATCGCGGGTCCAAGGGGCGTATGCACATTGACATCGTAAACCCCGAAACCCCGACGAGAGGTATGGTGGCGGTCACGTGATAGCAAGTCACATGGACCATTGTGTAGCCGGAAGGGGCTAAAGCTCGAGAAAGGAGCACATCGGGGATCGGAGAATCGAGGGTTCCGAGTACATGTGCATCTCGACACTGAAAGTGTCGAAACCCGATTTAAAAGGCAAGAATAATATAGATTATCCAACGGTGCGGATAAAGCTTGAATTGATCGGAGGGTTACTGTTCTTCCACACACATTTAACTCTTTCAGTTACAAATCCGTTAGTGAAACGGACTCATGATTGTAAATTAGTTGTCGATCAGTTGGCGTTTCGGTTCGCTGGACAGTTGTCGTCATTTTGCCCAAGGAGTTGGGAAGTTGAAACGTTGTGCCCGTGTGCATAAAAGAAGATGAGACAGATTGTGGAATGTTGGCTGTTCTGAAGTGAAAATGAATAAAACAGTAAGAAAAAGAAAAGGAGCGGAGGCATAGCATGAAATTGAGCAAATGTGTAGAGGGAGATGAAATGCAGAGTAGAACCAGAGCAAAACCAGAGCAGAATGACAGACATAACAAAACCAGAGCAGAATGACAGAAAAAGTTGATGCTGAGCAGACCTGCTAAACAAACAGAAGCAGAGAAGAATTGCAGAACGGTTTGTTGAAGATCAGATACAGAGAAAGATTGGTAAGAATTGATTTATCTGTGTAGTTGTCTGTGTATTCATTATTTGATATATTTAGGGAGGTAGGGAGGTGTTCGGGAGGACTGTTGTCCTCAAAGGTTCAAGTAGGTGCTTGAACACAGGGAGTTGTAGCTTCCATCTGGTTGCAGCCAGAGAAACCAGGGTGGTAGGGTGGTGCTAGGGAGAACAAGTGTTCTCTGTTATACAGGTTGGAGCCTGTGTAACTGGAAGTTGGTTCTTCCATCCAGTTGGTGCTGGAACATTCAGGAAGTTGGTGCTTCTATCCAGTTGGTGCTGGAATATTCAGGGAGTTGGTGCTTCCTTCTAGTGGGTGCTAGAGAAACCAGAGAGTTGGTGCTCTCAAACAAGTTGCAGCTTGTAAAACAGAGGTAGCAGCCTCATATTAAGTTGGTGCTCAATTGTAAATGATGTACAAAACTGAAAAAGACTGCCTATCATTTCGAAGAAGAAGAGGTTTTCTCCCTTTATGGGTTTCCTCGTGAAAATCTNTCTCTGTGTGTACTTTATGTGTGACTGATGGTCTTTACTTTTACTGTCCATATGTTGTATGTTGTTGATGATCACTTGAAGGAAGATTAATAATATTTAAAAGGTATAAAATTGTTTAAGCTCATAAACAACTAATTCACCCCCCCTCTCAGTTGTTTCAGTATTTCCAACACCCTAATCAGCTAGAGTCAAATAATGTGGTGAATGAAGAAGCACCACCTTTTTGTAGAGCTTGTGAAGACTTTCACGAAGAATCTAGCTGCCCAGTTTTTTGCCAGATAAATGAACAGGGCCTTCCTCCAGCAAACAACTTTGTAGGGCAACCCAGAAACTCCAACCACATCAACAACTTTGGTGATACTCACCCTTTATCTATGGACTATTGGCTTCAGATGCAAGAAAGAAGTGAGCAAAGTAATCAAGTGGTTGAAGAATATGACAATGTGACTAAGTTATATGGTCACAAGCCCACAAATGAGCAGATTTTGGAAATGGCAAGGCACAAAGGGATAGTCTACCAGAGGAAGGGGAAAGAAGGAACAAACAAGTCTCAACCCAAATTTCCAAAGGTAACTACTCCTACAAACACTCCAATTACTAATCTAAATGTTGATTTAGGTAGTTGGATTTCAAATGCAAAGGTCTTGGTTTCAATGTCAGATCTCTTGAAAATTCCTTCACAGAAAGAAAAACTTTTGCAAGCAATAAATCTTCCAAGTAATAAAGTTGTTCCAAAAGATCAAGAAAAAGTTAGGGAACATCACGAAGATCCTCCAGTGATCTTAACTAGCAGAGATAGGACTAAGGAAGAAAATCCTCCTTTCTTTATATCATTAGAAATAAATGATCAATGGCTACATAACTGCATATATGATTCAAGGGCTTCATCAAACATCATCACCAAAGGGATTATGCAAAGGTTGGGCCTTAAAATCACAAGGCCTTATCAAAATGTGTGTGCCATGGACTCTAGAGAAATTGAAACTCATGGAATAATCATAGACCTCCCAATCAAGCTAGCCTTCCGTCCTGACTTTGCATTCAAAATGGATGTTCTTGTTATAGATGTGCCAGATGCATGGGGGATGCCTCTATCTAGAAAATAGGGAGCTCATATGGGTGGCTGCTTAAATATGGATTTGACATTTGCAACTATTCCATACCCTCCTCCCTCAACTGAGAATTTTAGACTCTCTAGGGAAACAGAAAGGAAATATCATATAGAAGACCCTCAAGAGCCTTTTAATGAGTTTTTGTGCCAAGTGTCTGACATGGGTAACTTTTCCATATGTTCTAACTTCTTAGCACCAACTCAAGAAAAATTCAAAGATGAAAAAGCAAGGAATAAAGCTTGGAAGATGAATTTTGACGGAGCCCACTCAAGATCAGGCAAATGGGCAGGAATTGTTTTAAAATCTCCAACTAGGAAAACTTACAATTTTGCATTCAGACTTGAGTTTGATGCAACAAACAATGTGGCCGAGTATGAGGCACTTTTTCTAGGCTTGGAAATTGCTAAGGACATGGGTATCAAGATTCTAAACATAAAGGGTGACTCAGACTCAGTAATTCTCCAAGTGAAAAATAAGTATGCATGCAAAAGTGAGAGGTTAAGAAGATACATAAATGCTATATGGGATGCCATAGAATTCTTTGATGCTATGGATCTCATTGCTATCCCTAGAGACCAAAACAGCCTGGCTGACAGTCTAGTTGTAGCAGCTTCTACCCTCCAGCCCTCAGAAGATATAATGAAAGGAGAAGGAAAGTTGGAGATAATCTTTAGGCCATTTGTCCCAGACAATATTGATCATTGGCAAGTTTTCAAAGACGATGAACAAGTTCTAAGGTTCATCCACAATGTCAAGGAATTCTCAGGTTTCAATGTCAGTTATAAAGAGGAGGGTACGGAATATGTTGAGGAGGATAATCCAATTAAAAATCCAGTTCCCAGAGGAATAGCTGCCTTAGAAAACATTTTTAATAGGCATGATATGTATAAAAAGAAAAAGGAAGTAATAAAGTCTGGCAATTATATTGAAATCAACATTGGGACAGAGGAAATCCCAAGGTTTATAAAAATTGGAAAAGGAACCTCAGAAAAAGAAAGAAAGGAATTGATCAGCTTAGTCCAAGAGTATAGGGATGTATTTTCTTTCACATATGATGAGCTCAAAGCATATAAAGAGGATGTGTTTCAACATATTATCCCCCTCAAGGATGATAAAAAACCTTCCAGACAAAAACTTAGGTGAATAAATCCTAAGTTAGCACCTTTAGTTCAAGCTGAGCTTAAGAAGATGTCGGATGCTGGCATCATTGCTCCAACAGGACAATCCTCATGGTGCTCCAACTTAGTTGTTGTTAGAAAAAAGAATGGGGGGATAAGATTATGCATTGATTTCAAAAATTTAAATCTTGCATGCATTAAAGACAATTACCCCCTACCCAACATGGAGACCCTACTTCAAAGGGTAACTGGTTCCAAGATTATGTCCATGTTGGACGGCTTCTCTGGTTATAACCAAATGTTGGTGAGGAAAGAAGATAAAAACAAAACTACCTTCACCACACCTTGGGGCACTTTTGAATACCTAAGGATACCTTTTGGCTTACTAAATGCAGGTGCCACTTTTCAGAGAGCCATGGATTTTGCCTTCCATGAGTTAATGGGCAAAATCATAGAAATCTACCAAGATGACTTGACAGTTTTTTCAAAAGAAAGGTCAAATCCCATAAGTCATCTAAGGCAAGTGTTTGAAAGGTGCCGGAAGTATGGCATCTCTTTGAATCCAGCTAAATCTATTTTGGGTGTTGACGAAGGCAAGTTGCTAGGTCACATTATAGCAAAAGACAGGGTAAAAATGGATCCTGAAAGGGTCGAAGCCATAAAAAATGTTCCCTTACCCCCAACCAAGAAAGCCCTTCAATCTTTTCTTGGACAGATAAACTTTGTCAGACGGTTCATACCAAACTTGGCTGAGATGATGAAACCACTCCTTGGATTTGTCTTAAGTTTGCAGGATCTCTAGTTTGGAGGAGTGGAAGATTCTAGCTTGAGCTTCCAACACCTTCAAATCCATCCAACCGGAAAGATTTCCCTCTTCAATACATCAAAGAGACTCCATTGCCCAAGTTCTATTTCTTCAAGTTGTCTCTTCCCCTCTCTCACTCAAATTCTATATAAAAAATTGGTTTCTTTGGGTTTTTGTTTGCATGCAAGAAGATAGTGGATCTAATAAAGATAAATCTGTTCTAATTCATTTGCATGCATCTCTAAAAGGTTATATCTAAAGTATATTCAAGGAATTTTATCTTTTATCTAGATCTAGTCTAAGTTTTGCCTTAGTTTAGCCTTTATTTCTTACATATTTGGAGGCTAGTAATAGGCAATTTTTATGTGCTTTCAAAGTTATAAATCTGCAATTTAAAGTGCTTAGTTTGCTGATTTAGCCTAAAAGATCCTAAGGAGACTAGCTTTCTAGCTCTCACTCCTTAGTTACTTTCCCTTGTTTTAGCCTAGTTTAACTTAGTCATTTTTTGCAATTTTTTGAGTTAACCAAAGACACTTCCCAAAGTGCTTTTGGCCATCTTTTGGGTTTAATAGCTTGCTGTTTTCACACAGAAAATATAGGTACAAGAGGAGGCTCCGCCAAAATTTTGAAGTTAAACCCCTTTCAGGACCCCCCCGATGCTCCCGAGAGCTTTGTAGTTCATTTTATTTCTTAAAAAAAGAGCTTTGTAAAGCCTTGATCTCTCAATATAAAGATCAAGTGCCTCTAAAGAGAAGGTAGTTTAGGATTGTATTAAAGTTAGCGAGCCACAAAGCTCGTCTCTCTTCGTTTCCCCTGCCCCTTGGGGGGGAAACCGGTGTCTTTTTGCTTTTCTTGTTTTTCGGGGTTGTGTCCCATTTCTTTTGCTTGCTTTAGCTGTACTTGCATAAAGAAGATAAAATAAACTCATCTCACTAAATCAAAGTTCTAAAATCAATTGCAAGTTTTAGGTTTGTTTTTTGCTAGTTTCAATTTTGCAAGATATTGAAATAAACCCGAATTGTTCAAACCACGTATGTAATTCCACTGCTACGCTCAAGTGGCTTTGGGGACACAGAAATGGTTTGAGCAATGCATGCTAGTATAATTAGGAAAATCTCTAAGTTGCGTTATTCATCTAAGACCTCTACCCTGGGTGGAGTGTTAAACTAGGGGGAAACTTTGAGATCTAGGTTCTCTCTCCGTTGGACCTACGGCACACCCGGTCGGTAAGTCTATAAGATTGGCGAATAACGAACAAGGAGGCCACATTACACTTTGCACGCAAAGAGTGGGGACCCCGACTTTAATCCCCACTTCACGGTCTCAAAACCTTTTTAATATTCCAAATCCCCTAACTAAAATACTCAAGATAAAATTAACGAGGCACATTCATCACATCACAATTTGCTTTCATTTGGCACTGGTCTATCTCTATTTATTTCTTGTCAGCATATCTTTTTTCATGTGGTGAATGGTTAATGCTTATGGTTTGTTTCACAGGCTGTATCCTTTGATTAAACTAATGTTGCTTTGATATTATCTTGTGTTTCAAAATTTAAACTCCTAGAATAGTTGTGCTTTTCAATTTCAGTAGTGTAAAAGCCTTAGATTATTTTTCATAGGGATTGTTACCCACCAAGTTACACTAGGATGGACTTCCAGCGAGCCGCCAAAGATTGAACATTTTCGTGTTCAAAATTCAGAGTTCAAAAGTTCAATCGGTCATTAAGACCAACCTTTTTCATGTTTCCATAAAAAATTGTAATAAGAGATGCTGCATGATGAACTTGTAAAAGGTCTTAGCAACCTTAATCCTAAGCATGAGTTGTACTCTGGAGTGTATTTTTTACTTATTTATTATATTTTGTCGTTTAGGCGATTTATAATTTATGAGTTTTTTCACTCAATCCCTCCAGAGCTGGAGTATATACCCATGGTTACGCCTTAGCATGGATCTAAGCCTAGTGTCTAATGTATATTACCATGCTAAACATACTCCCAGAGTCTTATGGAAATGTGCTAAGTCCCCCTTAGGATTTTTTTATTTTTTCAGTTAATTAAAAATTTGCCGCAAAACGACAATTTTTAATTAAAAAATAAAAATGTATTAAAAAAATGGTACTAGGGGACTTCATATGCCTTGGGGGTGCTCATTTTTTTACCTAGAGCACCCATATTACCTGAGTATCCACTTGGTTGAGCAAAATTAGTGATTTTAATCACTTAAAAATCAGTTTTGCTCAAAAAACCCAAAAAAGTCAAATTAAATCAAATAAAATCAGCAAATGCTAAAATTTGGGAAACATGTTTTTGGCAAATAAAGCCTCAAAGGGCAAGGTGGCAGTCATAAGAGACAAGTACGATTCACTTGGGATTGATTGGGTGAGTTGTAAACAAGTTATGAATATGTACCCAAAGGGAAGTGTGCCCCTCTTGGAGAGGTGGCGCATTCTTGAGTGGGCAGCCTATCCCTTGGAGAAGTGGCGCCCTCTCCCTCTCCTTTGAGTTCACAGTTGTCACCTATTTGGGTTGTGGGACACTTGGCTGCCATTTCCCAACTCTTGGTTGTCTTTTCTTTACACTTGGTTGCCCTCTCATGTACACTTGGTGCGCCCTCCTCTCTTGGGGATTTTCACCTTTGGCTACATATTGGAGCAGTCTTCCCATTGTAATCTAGTTGGAGTTTGGGGATTGCTGCTTGTAGTTGTATACTATTGTAACACTTTTCATTTGGAATAAAGAGACTTTGGAGGTCAAGAAGGTGTGTTATACATGTGTGTGGATGTTTGATGTCAATCTGTGCTTAATCTATGAGGTAATATTTGCCTAATTTCTTCTTTGGATTTGTTATCTTGGCCTTTGAATGGATGTTATCATCTAGTAGGATAGGATTTATCTAACTTGTTGTTAGTCCTATTGTTCATTTATATTTAGAAACTTTGATGTGTATGCATGTTTTGGTTAACTAACATACTCTTCAAGTTTCTTGTGTAGGTGACGCCAATTTTGTTATCAAGTTTATTTGCAAGATTTTAAAGCTTACAGGTTCTCATAGCTTGGAGTGGTGATGAAACTTGTTTGTCTCTTCACAACTTCAAGGATCTAAAGACTCGGTCCCTCCTTAGCTCATCTAAAGACTCCATTGCCCAAGGGTTCCAAGGCTACAGTTTTCTCCCTTCTCTCTTTCTCAAAGAAAATCTAAAATTTTTGGTTGCTTTGTTGGAAATGCAAGTATCTTAGATCTATCCTTAATTCAAATTCTGAATATCTAAGTGTACATGCATAAAATAAACTAGATCCAAGTTTGTACTTTCAAGTTTCATTTGATTGCTTAGATCTAGCATAGGAAAAGTCTCATTTTAGCATGTTTTCTTTCAAAAAAAAATTTAAGTTAAAGGGTAGTTCTTTTCTTAAAGATTTCACCTCCATATTTGGCGCCTTCATATTGTTGTTTTGAAACAGCAAACAAAGACTCTAAGGAGACAAGCTCTTTAGCTTGTTCTTCTTAGTTAAATTTTGTTAAATTTACACTAGTTTACTTAGTCAATTTTGGGGCTTTCCTACTAATAAAGACACTTCCAAAGTGTTTTTGGGCATTTTTTGTCTTTGTTTGCAGGCTATTTTGTGCAGGTTTGTGAACAGATAAGAGGAAGTTCTGTCCATTTTGGATGGATTTGGAGCATCCAGGACCCCCGGGGGCACCCCCTTTATTCAATAAGTATTTGTAAAACATTGTAAAGACTTGTGACCCCCCTAATGAATGGTCACAAGTCACTCCCATAAGGAGTTGTGGAAGTTCTTTAATAAAATAAGTGGATCTACAAGCTCCCACTCTTCATCCCCCCCAGGGGAACGGTGTTTTTGGTGATTGTCTCAATTTTGCAATTTTAGTTTAGATTCAATTTTCACAACTAAGGATAAGCTAAAAGTAATCTTTCAATTCATTTCAAAGCACTGCAATCTCACATAAACAATAAAGTTAAATCGATCTAGTTTAGATTTCCTTTTGCAATCACATTAATCTTTAATTGCTAGTTAGTTCTATTTTCTACGATTTTCAAAGTTGGCAAATAACATGTCTCCTCAGCTCCTCCAAAAGAGGCTGGTCAGTGAAGACATTAGTAATTAGAAAACATTTCAATTTCAGTATTTGTTTTCTTGTTTAAAATAAACAATTCCCCTCAGCTCTCAATGCGGTTCCTGACCCTTCCAGTTGCGAGCTGGTCTCTATCTACTGGAAGTAAGTTTCATACACGCTGAGTTGGTCAGTGGTGATAGAATAATTAGGGAAATCTCTAAAGTAGTTAGCTTAATGCGCAGGAAAACGCCTTAAAGTGACCTGCGAAGTAAGGCGGGCCCTCTCGAGACCTGGCTTCCCACTCGTTTTGGACATCCAACACTTTAAGTGAGTTTATTGGTGAGACCATTTGGGTTTTGGTAAACACTCCGCAAGTTTCCAAACAAAGAGCTAACCTCCAAAAATGCCACATACTCTCATTAACTCAACATCAATTTACCTTAATAAAATACACGAACTACACTGCTCACGATTACCTTTAAGGCACTGGTCTCATCTACACACTTTGCAAAGCCATATGCTTCATTTACTTTTCAGTTATTTACTTGAAGCAATTTGATTCTACTTGCATCTAACAACTATGTCTAAGTATCATTTTATGCAAGTACATGCTTAATATATATATCGTGGTGAATAATTGATCTGTGTATTTTCACTTTATGGTTGGTTGATGAAAGAATAAAACTACTAGATTTATTTCTTGTACTTAGTTTAGTTCAAGCCTTAGTATATTTGTTAGGGACTACCCCCCTTGGCTTCACTAGGAGTTAGCCTAGATGGAGGAGTTGAGGATTAGGTGACAGCACCTTAACTCTCACTTGCCCCCAAGGACACACCGAGTGGATTGAAGATTTCTTCCACATCTCCCAGGTGTGTATAAGGCGGCAACAGGGACTACCCCCCTTGGCTTCGCTAGGAGTTGGCCTAAACGGAGGAGTTGAGGATCGGGTGACAACACCTTGACTCGAAACTTGCCCCCAAGGACACACCAAGTGGATTGAAGATTTCTTCCACGTTAGCCCAGGTGTGTATAAGGCGGCAACAGTACCAAAGGTCCAAAACAAGCAAATCAGTCCCCAAAAATATTTAATATGAGTTAGGATATGCTTAGCTTTTGGTGAAGCCCATACTATGCAGATATCCATCGTTCCTAGAATACCATGCTCTCGGTGTTTGCGTGATTCCATACAAGGCTTTTTTAAGCCTGCAAACATGGGACCCCTTCCCATTTACCTCAAAGCCTTGAGGTTTCTCTATGTATACTTCTTCATCAATCTCACCTTATGCTATTATGAAAGAAAATACAAAGAAAGAAAGATAAAAAGCAATTGATGGGCTTGGAAAAAGTGCATTGCGGATGAAGGTATCACAGACTTTCTACAAAGGCACCCATGAATTAGACACTATGACCCCTTGTATGTCATGAGCCCTGTGCCCATTGAGCCTCAACCCCAACCACTTCATCCACTTTACATGGCTTAGAGAGGGATCTCTTGGAAGCTCTCCTTGACCTAGGGTAAGATCTACCCAATAGGACACCTCGTCAACCCTCCCATATTCAAGCTTGACAAGTCGCATAGTGTCTTTGAGCAGTTAATTGTTTGATATAGTGATCTTTGATGCACATGCTTAGATGGATTATTTATTGATTGGATTCACTTATCATGATGTTATGACTTGAGATCCTTGGAGGGCGTGCTCATTTATCTTTGTAGGACCTAGCTGGTGGACATTTTTGAGAGAACAAGCCTAGCTTGGGCTTCCATGGAGCTACAAGCCCACAAGTTGGATGCCAAGGGCCTGCATGCCGGATGGGAAAGATCAGACTTGGAAGGCCTTAATGATGACTTGGATGACATAGCCTAGACCCCACATGCCAAACGTTTTTCCTAGGACAGGAAAAACGTCACTTCTAGAGACATGACATCACCTAGGGGGGTTAGGGCTTGGTGGTGAGGTGCCACTCATTTACACTTGGACGTTTTGAGGAGAAGAGGGTCTTCACCATGATGAGATCATCTAGATGCTTGACATGTGGCCTTTGGAGGCCTACCTATGCTTCTCCAACACCAACGACTTTTTCAAAGTGGCAAAATGTCCCCTAAAGGGGTGACGTCCTTCTAAAATTAGGGTTTTCTTATGTGCAAAAGTGAATTTTAAATGAATTACTTTGTAAAGGGGGAAAGATTAGGGTTGTTGACCCCTAATCTTGTGTTTTACCCCTTAATTTGTGGACAAGTCGCCTTAGTAACATTTGTATAAATAAGAGATCATAAGATCTCATTTTAAACATAACTCTCCCTCATTGTGAGAGGACTTGGTCTAAAATTTTCGCTATACTTGGCTCTTTTATCTCTTGTGCACTTGTTTATGGCTATATTTATGAATGGTTGATGGAGGAGGTCTAGCGCTAGTTTTGGATGATGTTTTCTAGCTCCTATGGTGGATTATCTTGGCATTTCTCTTGATCTTGGTATGGTCTTTTACTATTATGCTATCACTTTTTCAAGTCAAGTATTGTTATGCTAGGAGCTAGGTGGGAAGTATAAGGGCATACACCCACACCCCCACCATAGCCTTCATCATTTTATGCTTCATCTCATTGACTTCACTAGGGTTTGCTAAGAGAAGTATAAGGGCATGCGCCCTCTTAGCTTAAACCCTAGCTAGAGAAACTTTCCTTGGGAAGTAAAATGGCTTACACCCCCAAGGAGGTAGGTTTTATAGCTCTTGTTTATTTGACTCCATTAACCCGATAGTAAAGGCACTAGTCATACTTTTTTGCATTGGAGATATAAAATCATTGCCTTGGGAAAATTATTTTTTGATCTTTTGAAAGTTTTCTTGCTTGAAGTTGATTTGCCTCATTGAGAGGAGTCTTCCCCCACTAGGGCGTCCCCTCTCTCCCAATACTCTAATTGTTGTTACAAACTTTAACCCACAGCGATTAGGGCTGCATAAACCTAGCTACTAACACTCTCATAACTCCTAAACTAACCCTAAACTAACTCCTAAAATTTGTTCACTTACTCTACTAACTAGGGCACATCTTTTGGGCTAGTTCTTGGCACTTTTGTGTGGTTGATTTTTCTGCTGCATGCCATTGAATGCTACAGCCATAAGGCTGCAATTTTCTGCAGAAAATACATGTTTACAACAGCTATCTTCTCTTGCCTCCTAAGTGCCATTTTTCAACCTATATTCATTGCTAAGCTTGATGTTGATTTACTTAACTAGTTTAGATCTTTATATGTTGGTTTAGATGTTTTATTTGTTGATATAAACAGTCATCTATGTTGATATTATGGTAGCTGCAGGAGGTATTTACCTCCACGTGTAAACCTGGCAAGAATAGAATATTATGGGAAGCAAGAAGAAACCCTAAATTAATTGGCTAATAACCCTAGAAGACAAGTCGGCTCAAGAGGATAATTTGTATTAGGTTATTAGCCTCCAAGAGAAGAAGTCGGCTAAAGGAAATATTATATACTAAGTAAATAGGCACCCAGAATGAGAAGTCGGCCCAGGCAGTTTGCCAGTTTTAGTATAAATACGGGAGGCAAGTCTTCATTCTGGCGGGCATTCTCAGAACTGCAGAAGCAGCACTTGTGTGCACTGCAATTGGCCAATTTGTGCGCAAGTTTGGAGGAGAGCTGTCGTTGCAGCTACTGCAACTAGCAGATTTCGGTTTTGGCCTGGACTCTCTCTTGGTTATGGTTTGGACTCTCTGATTAGCTCTTGTTACTCCTATTTAGTGCGCTATCCTTGGAGAGAGGTGTGCTATCTTGTTTGGCTATCTAGCCTAGGGTTTGCTTCCGGAATGATTCCCTGTCAAGGTTAAGGTGCTCGGGGGTGGCTTCGGCCTATGGTTGGGTGACAATAGTGATATTGTCTATGGTTAAACGAGCACATCCATTATATTCTAACAGGTTATGGGCCCACACCCCCTTCATTCAATCTAACCACTGGAAGGGGGCATAGCCATAAGGATACTAAGCTCGTTGAAGAACTTCCGTTAGGGTTTCTAGCAGGAGCAGTTACCAAAGCACTACCGCTAGGGTTACTAGCAGGTGCAGTTGCAGAAACCCTAATCCTCTCGTCGAGGCACCTTAAGTGAAGGGATTGACCTAATTTTTTAATAGACTAGTGTGCCCTAGCCTAGCGCATCTCCTGGTACTCTCAGCAAGCTAAGACGTCAAGGTTGAGTTTTTGGTCAAATCTAGGGTTGACTAAGTCAAGGCAACCATGACTTACTCTATGAAGTCAGAAAACAAGTTAGATGGGGCTTCTAACTTCAAAGCATGGAAGACAAGGATTGATCTCATCCTTGCCAAGAATAAAGTGTTGGATATCGTCAAAGGAAAGATTGTGGAACCAGAGTTTGAAGAAGGAAAAGAAAGGAACCGCAGAACGTTGCAGTTATGGAGAAGTTCAAAGACAATGACATCAATGCCATGAGTATCATAGTGGATTCTATAAAAGACCACCTGATACCCTACATCTCCCATCTTGATTCGTCTAAGAAGATGTACGATGCCCTAACAAACCTCTTCTCAGTCAAAAACATTGGACAAGTAATGAGTCTGAAGAATGAGCTCTGTGACATGCAGATGAATGATGATGACGGCATAACATCATACTTTGTGAGAATCTCTCAGTTAAGAGATCAACTACAAGCTATTGAAGAGATCATTTCAGAGAAGGAATTGGTAAACATAGTACTCAATGGTCTTCCCAAGACATGGGATGCATTTGCCGCAAGCATGAACACAAGGAAGGAGTATCCTACATTTGAAGAACTTTGGACTTGTTGTGCACAAGAAGAATCAAGGATCAGTGCAAACGAGAAACCCCAAAAGAAATACAATGATCAAGCTTTCACAGCAAGGTTCAAGAATTTCAGGAATAAAAGGAAGTTTGGCTCCAGGAAGAAGCCAAATCAAGAGAAAGATATGTCAGAAATACAATGCTTCAACTGTCGAAAATATGGTCACTACAAGAATCATTGTCCCGAGATAAAGAAAAGGAAGGAGACACGAAGCATCAATTGCCGAAGAAAAGGAACCTTCAAAGAAGACTAAGCAGGATGAAACAGACTTCTTCTTCTAAGACAAGGTAACAATACTCCTCATAGTTCTTGTACATACCATGCTTTCTGTACATATCTTGCATATCTATTTCCTAGAAGATAATATGTTCCAAGAGAAACTATACCTATGGAAGAACAACAAGATAAGGATTGCTATCACTATGACTACAAGTCATACAATACACATGAAAGGATGAAGTACATCAACAACCCCGCGTAACAATTCATGTGGAAGATATTACATAAGTAACAGTTGCAAGATAAGCCGAAATCAGAATCAATCTTGAAGAAACCTAGAAGAAGTAAAGACATAAAGAAGTCAGCAATCAAGAGGAAATTGGAAAAAGATTTGTGACACTTTGCAGAAGGCAATAAGGATGCAGACGGAAGCATGGAGTCTCCTAGATGGAGAGAGTCGATTATATATTTCCAAAAGAAGAGCATGCATTCATGCATGAAGCAAGGATTAGGAGGGAGCTAATCCTAAATTATATGATCCATTGAAGATGATGAAGTATCTATCCATGGAAGAAACCATGAAAAAGAAGCACGTGTTCAGTGTGACCTTAGAAGAAGTCTTCTTCAAAAAGAAGCCTTAAAGTATCCCTGGTTGTCAATCCACATCCATGATCCTATGATGAAAGGAAGAAGTTGGAATCTTCAGGGCATGGAATCTATAGAAAACTCCATGGACCTAAGAGCTAGAGAAAAACATCAGGAAGAACATGAAGATTCCAAAAGAGAAAGAAAAGACAGAACAACCAGTCATTGTATCGAGAATCACAAGACTACCAGCCTGACCTGAACTCACTAAAAGCAATCAAGCAGAGGAAATGAAAGCTGTGATGAAGAACAGTGTATGGAAGACTTATGAATGTAAGCATTGCGAGATCTAGAACTAGAGGTTTCTCCCAGATGGAGGGAGAAGACTATGATGATTGCTTGTTCTAGTAAACTAGACATACCTCTACATGAGCCATTATATGGACCACAATATCCATGCATTGGAGTTTACATCAGATGAATGCAAAGACTGTTCTCCAGAATAATTGAACAAAGAACGTATGTAGAACAACCTCAAGGCTTTGAGGTATACCAGGAAGAGATTCTTGTATGGAGATGGAAGAAGGTTTTGAATGGATTCAAACAACTTGGTGCGGAGCCTCCAATGCACAGCAGAAGCGTGGTGAAAAACCTTCTATAACAAAGATACTGTATCAGAATGGTTACTCAGAACTCAAGGATGATGGATTGTCAATCCATGACAAAGCTCTCATGATGACAGAAGAAGTACCACTTGGATATGTTCCAAGTTTGACCCTTGCCACGATGTTATGAGCTAGCAGGAAACAAAAGAGATAAATTCAACTATGATGATCAGAGCTATATGAAGCCTTCAGAAAACCAGTGTTCTAGAAAGACCGAAGTACATTGAGATCAAGCATTACATTCTCCGTGATGAAGTCCAAAAAGGAGAAGTGGTTCTCCAATATATATCTTCATAGATGAGTAAACAAGCAGATATTTTGGTAAAGCCTTTGTTCAAGATGAAAGAGTTTGTGTATTCAAGTTGGAGCTCGTGGAGATGACTTCCTTATTGAAAAAGGAAGAGATAACTCCCAGGTTGGGAGGGAGCACTAATGTGTTATTGATTTATGGACAGTCATTTTTCAGTTTGAAAAATGGTCCAGGATGAGCAATTCCTTTCCAGTTCGGAAAGTGGTTTGAGATTTCTGACGGACAGGCATTTTCCAGTTCGGAAAATGGTCCAGATCGAACGATCATTTTTGTAATGAAAATGGTTCGATGGATTGTTGATGTACCATAGACAGTGATTCTCCTTGTGGTTAACATAGGGAATGGTCTAGGACAGTCTCTCTTCTTGACGGTCACTCTCAGTAGTGGTCAAGAAGACTGGTCCGCCTCGCCAGACAATCATTCTTTCGAAGCTCACAGTTGTGAGCAGTTTTGAAGAATGGTTTGTTTTGGAGGTTGGTGCAGGACACTCATTTCCTTAAGAAATGATCCGGGCAGTCATTCCCTAGGGTAGATTCATTCTCTCTAGGTTGCACTTTGTTTAGTGCCGAAGGAATGGCCTAGATAGGCGAATGGTCCAGGTTCAGCAATCAGGGACAGGCATTCCCTAGGGCAAATTCATTCTCTCCAAGTTGCACTTTGTTTAGTGCCGGAGGAATGGCCTAGATAGGTGAATGGTCCAGGCTCAAAAATCGAGACAATTATTCTTTCTTGCTTGAGAAGAATAGTCCAGATAACTCATCGTTGATGTTTTACTTTCTTAGGGCAGATGCTCTTCTAGATCTCACAGATGTGAGTGGAAGAATGGCCCAGATGATTCAGTTTATATATCATAACAATGTTTTCTGTGCAGGTTGATGATATGATTGTTATGGAGACTGTATGTCTCCGGACAGTAGATGTATACTACTGTAATGGATGTGTTCCACTAATTGTGACTATATGTCACTAATTAAGTATCTGTGTGCTACTTGGTGTGGCAGTGTACCATTGGATTGTAGTTGTGTGCTACTATGGATAAACACAATTGTGTTCTATTGAATGACATTGTTCCGATCGCCTTGAAGACTATCAGTAGTGTTGGAAATGATTATCAACTAGATGGATGATCAATGGACAGAGATTTCCCAGACGGAAAATGGTTCAGAACATTTATTCTTCTAGGACATATGTCCAGATTAGAAGAATGGCTCTTATGTCACTCTGTGGAGTGAGTGACTTATCCAGCATCATGTCTGATTACTCAGATGGAGTATGGTTTCGAGAGATGATGCAGTTGATGACACTGATAGTGATGATGGTGCTCATGATCTAGTCATGAGATAGTCTATACGACTATGTTGATGCTACCGGGTAAATGGTATGTTTGTGCTCAAGACCATTACTTTCAAATACCTCTCTAGCTAGGAGGGAGTGTTGATATTATGGTAGCTACGAGAGGTATTTACCTCCACATGTAAACTTGGCGAGAATAGAATATTTCGGGAAGCAAGAAGAAACCCTAAATTAGTTGGCTAATAACCCTAGAAGACAAGTCAGCTCAAGAGGATAATTTGTATTAGGTTATTAGCCTCCAAGAGAAGAAGTCAGCTAAAGGAAATATTATATACTAAGTAAATAGGCACACAGAATGAGAAGTCGGCCCAGGCAGTTTGCCAGTTTTAGTATAAATACAGGAGGCCAATCTTCATTCTGGCAGGCATTCTCAGAACTGCAGAAACAGCACTTGTGCGCACTGCAGTTGGCCAGTTTGTGCACAAGTTTGGAGGAGAGTTGTCGTTGCAGTTGCTGCAGCTAGCAGATTTCGGTTTGGCCTAGACTCTCTCTTGGTTATGGTTTGGACTCTCTGATCAGCTCTTGTTATTCCTATTTGGTGCGCTATCCTTGGAGAGAGGTGCGCTATCTTGTTTGGCTATCTAGCCTAGGGTTTGCTTCCGGAATGATTCCCTGTCAAGGTTAAGGTGCTCAGGGGTGGCTTCAGCCTATGGTTGGGTGACAATAGTGAAATTGTCTATGGTTAAACAAGCATATCCATTATATTCTAACAATCTACTGCTGCAAATTAAGGACAGCAAGCTTAACTTGTTGATCCAACTAACATATATCATTGCAAAATGTCTTTTCTTGTGTCTCGGGCAAGTACAATCATCCTAGGAAGTATTATACCTGTGGGGCAACAATTACTTGACTTACAAGGCATCTCTTCCCACCTTTCATCCCACTTAGACTTGACCTCTAGGGGCTTCACTTCCTTTTATCTCCATCTCCATCTCCATCCCCCTAGGGTCACCGGGATCGCCTCCCTAGAGTAACCTAGTCACCCTTGAAGTGCAAGACCTACATCAAGGTGACATTGGGTGTAGGATTCCCAAGTTGTAGCACTTGCTTTGTGGTTGGGTCGGGCTTTGCCCAATATACAACTTGCGCTATAACATGTTGTATAGAACTGTCAGCTCCCTCTTGATTCCTACCTCCTTGCATAAACCCTCGAACTCCTTGGAGATAATCTCCCCCATTGTCCGATCTCAAGATTTTGATCTTCTCCCCTGTCTGGTTTTCAACTAGAGCATTGAACTCCTAAAATCTGCCAAAGATCCAAGTCTTGCGAGAGAAATTATCAACAAAGGAAACATAACACATGCTTCATGTTATTGACGCTACTAACGTTAGTCCACAAACATTCGAATGTATTAGGTCTAGAATCCCCTTAGACCTATGCTTGCTGCTTGGAAAAGCAGCTATGGCATGCTTGCCAAATGTGCACCCTCTGCATACACCATGTTGCTCAATATTGAACTCTGGAAGACTTGTGACTATCTCCCTCATAATAGGAAATACCCTGTGGTGCAGGTGCCCCATCCTCTTGTGCCACAACTCGCACAAGTTGTCATTGTTATGCACCAAGGCTCAAACAGATTGACCTTGCAACCTGTACAAATTACCTTCTCTAACCCCTATTACTTGAGTTGGATCCGGGCTAGATTCTTTCAATCTGATGAAGACTTGTTGGTTCTTGAACTCAACTACAAAGCCCTTATCCTCCATGACCAAAACTAAAAGCAAGTTCTTCCTGAAACATGGTACAAACAAGACATCATCACAGTCTAAAGAGTTACCTAACTCGAGCTCGAAGGGAATAGTAAAAACTCCTGCTACTGGGTGCTTGGCATCATCAACCAAGCTCAACTTGTACTCCTGAGTCCTGCTTCTTCAAGCTAGAAAATAATTGTCAGGTTGATGTCATATGTCGAGATGCCCCACTATCTAGATACCATGCATTCCTCGAAACTGTGTTGGTAGAAAGGAAAGATACCAACGAGAAATCCTTCTCGAACTTAGCAACAAACTTGTTCATCTAAATTTTTGCAGAGGCTTCTACCTACTTCCTTTTACCCTTCTTTTTCTTTGGACAATGTGATGCATAATGATTGTGCTTATGACAAATGAAGCACTTGAGTTTACTCAAGTCCTTTCCTGGCTATGAGGTTGACTCCACACTCTTTCCCTTACCCTTGGTGGGTCCTTTACCTCTACCCTTATTTGACTGACCAGATAGAGCTAGGTTCTCATGACCACCCTTCTTGTTGGCCTTTGACTCCATCTAAGTCTCCTCCTAGATACAGTCATCCCACAGCATCTCAAAGTTAGGAAAGTTCTCTCGAGCCCAAATAGCTTTGACAAATGGTTCCTATGAAGTTGGGAATCCATTTAGTGCCATGTTCACTAGCTCTTCATCTGCAACCTCTCCCCAACTACTGCAAGTTGATCACGAACCTGTGTGACCTTCATAAGGTAACCGGTACTGAGTTTGATCTAGTCACCTCTATGGATCTGAGTTTTGTTCCGCAATATCATCTTCATGTTTATGTTCTCACTCTGGTAGTGACTTAACAGGGCATCAAACATCTCCTTCCTTGTCTTCTTTTCAGATATACGAGGGATCAAATGATCCTTTATGACATCCAAGATCATCCGCTTGGCCTTCACTTCCCTCTTCTTGTGAGCTATCGACTACTGTGGATCTATAGGCGAAGTCACACCATCCTTGACAATATATATTCCAGAGATCATTATCTTCTAGTAAGATTGTAACCCTCACCTTCCATGATAAAAAAATTGAGGCCCCATCCAATATGTCCTCAAATCTAAGGCTAGTTGATGCCGTCTCGAAGATCTACTACACAAACTTCCAAATCTGAAAATTAGCTTTGAAATCCTCTAACTCCTGGTCCTTCTTCCTTGCAATCGATTTACTGCTACAAATCCCCGAGAATCTCAATTAGAGAAATGGCTCAGATACCATGTAAAAATTCCAAGCCTAAATGACTAATGTTCTTATGATTTCAATTAAACAAGTAAATTGTTGAATTTAATTAATGCAGAAATTAAATTCAGACCATAGCATCAATCACGCAATAGCTGGAAATCAAATAGCGAAAGCATAAAACAGTTTCACATATACACAGGGAATTTCTCCTTCAATTAAGCTTTTCTTTCCTTCAAAAAACTTACAAGGAAAGCTCCACAGTCTGCTAAAAACCAGCAGCTGCACGGTCAACAAAACACCTTGAAACTTAGTTGTATGGCCTACCTAAGAGGTATGGCCTGTCGGAAAAAACAAAAAACAGTAGAAAAATTGTTGCACGGCCTGTCCGTTCAAATGTACAGATCTGTCAATACTGATCCATATGGTTTTACTGAAATGTTCAATACGATTGTACGGATCCATGCAACTATACGGATCTATATTGTATGGCCTTGCCTATTGTTCGTATTTGCCTCTGCTTGAATCCCTGCTCTCTTTCTCTCATGGCCGCTCAACCTGCTCAATTGTTCAACTATGTCTAAAGCCTCTATTTTGACCTATCTTTATACTTTTCGTTGAGACCAAAACCCTAATCTATTTTTGAGATTACTCCTAGTCTAAGTCATGCACGCATGAAATACACTTTGTAGACTCAACAACGAAATGTAAGACTTTTCACGTTTTTACTAAAGTGAATTACAAAATAGAATTACTTTCCGAAAATAGAAAATATCTCAAACTATTTCTTGCATGTTCACATTGAACCTGTGGAGAGAAGTTCCTGTCCGAACTATATTTCTCAACACTCCATAAATAGTAGTACGCCCTCAATGCCGCTATATGAACTGCTAAAGGAGGGCATTGTACTGTTGTACAAAACTCTGTTGTACATTGCTCTATTGAAGGAAGAGCGTTGTAGCTGGAACACTGTCCAAGCTACACAAGTAAACTAACAAGAAGCTCACCCAAACACACATGAGTAATTCAGACGCTGTGAGTTACCTTATGAAGATCATTGATCTCAAAGACTAGTTCTTTGCTATTGGTATGAAGATCAAAGATTAAAAATTAGCACCTATTGCACTAAAAGGTTTCTCTTGTTTGGGAAGCCTTTTGTTGAATTTACATGCAGCAGCGAGAGCCATTCTCCTGGAGGATGGCTATGGCCCTAGACGAGATCTAGGGCACCCAGTGCACTCCTGGGATATGTGATCTGTGACATATATTGATAAAGACCCTAGGTTAGTAACCAGGGCCCCTGGTTTGTAACCAGGGTAACCATGCCTGGG
>JASDQU010031851.1:12188-22211 GCA_032191745.1 Picea mariana | reverse complement strand
CATTGGAGAATGCATTTAAGGTGGCAAGAAATGTTGAAAGTAAAAATATGGCTATGGCTACTAGAAGGACCAATCCTAACATCTATAGAGAGAACAATGATCCTTCTTCTAAAACACCTCAACCTACAAGGTTGACACCTCAACAATTGGAGGAAAGAAAAGAAAAAGGTTTATGCTTTAATTGTGACAGCAAGTACAGTAAGGGACATAAGTGTGGTGAGAATAAATTATTCTACATAGGTTGTGAAGAGGAAGAAGAAGAAGAAGAAGAACCATCTCAAGATGAAAACGTAGAAGCAATTTCGTCTGAAGAGTTGACTCCCACGATATCGTGTAATGCCTTGGCTGGAATTAGCACTCCTCAAACCCTCAAGATTGAAGGATACATCAAAAAGAAAAAGGTAATAGTCCTAATTGATTCTGGCCCCAATTATTATATTAGTAATGTTATTTTATTTATGTCGGCTTTAGGCCATTAGTTGTAATTATACCTCCTAGTCTCCTATATATACCAAGGAGACATTTTCATTTTGAATCATCTTGTACTTGAACATTTAAGTGGGGTAAAAGGAGGTTTCCGCCTCGAAGAGGCTTATTATCTGAAATTATCTCTTTTTCAAGGTGTTGAGTACTTTTTCTGAGATTTTTCTATGCTATATTGATATTTGGTTCTTAACATCTAATGGTTGCAAGGCATCAACAAAATGTACTAACTGAAATAACATAAAAGAAACTTGAAATGATGCCAATATATGTTGTGCACTGCTTCAAGGATCTCCAAGCCCTACAATGCTATGTTCTAGTAATGTCCTCTTTGCGAGAGGCCTTCCAATCCCTCTTACAATCTTGCCGTACCTGATCCAAATGACCTGCTACAACCCCGTTGGAAGAGGCTCTCACAGGATGAATTCTAGACATATAATGGGGCCTTAGAGGAAATCCTATACACAACCTGCAGGGACATCCTCAACCACGGTTTCTTTGAAACCCTCCTATCTCCTGAAAAATTATGGATCGGCCTTTCCCAAAATATCTTTGAAAAATTCTTGTGAAAACCTTCAACTGAACATAAACCTCAAACTGAAGCTCTAATGGAAATCCTAGGTGGACTCCCCTATTTTCTAGCTAGTGTGGATATTGCACCACCGAAACCAAACTACAGTAGTGGAAGGGTTTTTCTAAACTGTAACAAAACAATGGCTCCAAGAGCACTCCAAAATGAGAGATCAAATCATAATGTCTAAGAGAAGGGTAACCCCTCTATTTATTCTTCCTCTTGGCCTTCTAGATCTTTCCCTTTCTTGACCAAATCAAACCCTCACTTTATTTTCCTTCCAATTTCATTTAAATATAATTATTTATTTTTATTTAATGTCACTTTAGTATTTTTCATTCTTTTAACCTAGTGACACCAAATAAACCTCCTTTACTTCCTTTTCCTTCCTAACTATATCCTTGTTGAGATCAATTCCCGCTTCCGAAATTTGCCTCCCTTTTCTTTTTTCCCAAATCCTTTTTTCGATTTCTTTTCCCTCTTCTGTACCTACCCTCATTCCCCTTTTCTTTTCTCCCTTCTCTTTTGCCTTTCTAGTTACCATACTTGGTCGTTTTTCAAAAATCGACGGGTTCACGGGTTGGTGGAATCGCGGTTCTTCACCTCTATCCATCTTCCTATATAATGAGTCCACCCGACCTCCTTGTTATAACATACTTAACCATTTTTACAACCATGGGTTCATGGGTTCAAGCTTTCATCTCCCAAGTTCCACAATCTCCATTTTTCACCCAAAGACCCCTGATCTACATTATGAGCATCGAACTTGTCAGGGATACCAAGCCCCCAAGTATTTAATTTCTCATGTATCCATGTCCGACCAACCACTTTGCAATACTTAGCCTATTTTTGATCATTTTCAACCACAGGTTTGTGGGTTCCTAGGTTGGAGGGTTCACAAAAAGCCCCAAATTCAAATTGCTCTTGTCCGTCTCTGCCATCTTCATGCTTTTCCCAATATGCATTTAGTGTGGTTTAATGCTAATAACTAATTATACAGGCTCCGTAAATATCGTCATTAATAAGTGATGGGCTCGAGAATAATTTTCATTAAATTGCATTAAAGCAAGATTTTCCAAGGGTTTTACTATTTTTGTATCTTCCAAAGGATTCATTCCAAGTTATTATCCAATTGAAAGAATACTCTTATCAACCTATGGAAACAACAAATAGACAACAAATATGTGGTGATACTTTGAATATTTTTGGTCGTGAAGACCAGAAATTTCAGTGGTCCATAGCATAATCCTATTACTCATCTCCTCCCACACAAAATGATATAATATAGACATCCAAAATTTCTCATACAGGGTGTGTCCCTGAGGTATTCGACTGCAGAGAACTAGTTGCATGGTGCATTGAGAAGTATGTACCGAGTCAGTGAATCACACAACTTCAAGATCATTCCCCCATATCTCTTTCACCCTAAGTGTTTTGTAAGATGTTGAAGCTCCCTAAGCCAACACTTACCTTCAAAGGAGAGGATTGTAGAGAATTTTATGAAAAAACATGACAATGGCATGGATCTCTTTCCTAAGTTCTTGGATAATCCCACAACTGTTCCAAAAGACATCACTAGGATTCAGGTCAACTCTTTTAAAAACTCATTTTGAGAAATCGCTTGGTTGTTCACCAGGTTGACAGGTCAATAAAGAACCGCTACCATTTCTCGCATGATTCTTTATATTTTATATTTTACAGTTAAAGAGAAAGCTATCTTTGATTGCAGAAAACTGATTTCCATTAAAATCTATTCCCAATTGTCACATTACAAAAGGGACAAGAAATTCTTTATGGTTTCTTATTTGGTATTTGTGATAGTATATTGTTTCCAGTTTCCAAAATTGACTATCTGTAAGAGGGTGAACTGTGAAATTGATCCAATTAATTTCTGTTATCAAGCACTATGGAGACACAAGAATTCTTTTCATTTTTACGAAGTGTACAATGATTTCGTTTTATTTTTCAAAGGAGAATTGTTTGGTAAAAATACCCACATGATATCAGATCAAGTTGGTAAATTCTTGGATAAAAATGGAACATTAGAGCAAATGGAAAATGACAGTGTTATCAGGACTTTTTGTTCCAACGAAAATACCTCTTTTCTTCCATACCATGTATTTGATAAATTGTTTATTATGGAAGTGGCAAGGAAATACAATTTCTGGTTTCACTTTCTCCATGAAAAATGGAAAAAAAAATTCATCCCCTTGCCTTGGAAAATTGGATACTTCATATTTGGGAACATAAATAAGATTGATGAGTTTGTGAATCACTTTAGCAATGTAAATCTAAAGTATGCAAAAAATATAAAGGGGTTTGACCCTAATAAAATGTTCGTGGAACATATGATTTCAGTGGGATTCAAAAACTCATTCATTCATACTATTTTGAGTACAGAAGAAGACAACAACCTAGGATCTACTGCACACAATGCTAGTGACTTGGAAATAATACTTAGTACTAACAAGTTTCACAAGAAAAAAGGAAAGGGTCCCAGTGAGAAGAGCGCCCAATCTGCAGTTTTTACTCCTAACACTACCACATCTCAGAGCAATGCTCCAACGACCCACCCAAATAGGAAAGTTACCAACAATAGTTCAAGYGAYGGAGGAGAGAATAATCCCCCCTACGAAAAAATTGAGAGCTCACACAAGCTCCCTTTGAGAAAAAAGAGGAAGAATGTTGTGCAAGAAGAAGAAGAAAACCTCATATAAAATGAAATCAACAACTTCTCTCTTAAAGACAAGGAGCTCGAGGCAGACATTGAGAAATTTTTTCCCACAATTGATCAACCGGGAAACATGACCCACAAAAATTCATCATTAGATATAATTGAGAATGAGACTTTTAGTGAAGAAGAGTCATTCTCTTTCCAAAGCACTGTCTTCGACAAGGAGTCTAAGAAATTGATTATTGAAAAAGGTGATATGAAAAATAAGAAAGGAAAATCTTGTTTAGAGGTTGACCTAAAAGATATGCGGCCTTTCCAAATTTCTAAAATTCACAGAGCAATCGGTGATGCTCTTGATTCCATTGGTGGTCTAGAAGTAGAAAACATGAATTTGAAAGAAAGGATCAAGGAACTGGAAGATGCCTTAATGCCTCTTCCAGTTCTTCCTAGTACTTTGAAAATAGTTAGACCCACCACACATGCTATTAAATTGAAAGGATATTTAATCCTAATTACATCATCCAGGAGCTATGTAGAAATAAATATTAAGAAAAGAATGGCATTTAGCACAGAGGCATGGAAGATTTCAAAAAATATTGTTTTTTTTTTGGCTTGAGGGCACATTCCTTCCATGAATATTTGCAAGTTGATCTGAAGAACGAAGAAGGTTTCTACCTTGATGCTGTAGTAACCTTTGGAATCAAATTCTCTAACATGATGGAATTAAGGAGAAGAGAGGAGGATCTGCCCTCCCTAAGTTGGATAAAATAGCTGAATGCTTGCTGGAAAGAAAAGATTAAACATTTGAATAATATTGTCCAAGCATGCAGCGAATCCATATTGAAAAGGGAATAACTGTTCAAGAGGCTCACAAAATTAGACCTAGAAGGAAGTACTAACGAAGTACAATACCCAAAATTGATCCTGAACTCAATGTTCCTAACAAAGCAACAGTTTGACGAACAAGTTGAGATTTTTAAAGGGTTATTAGTTGAACAATTTTATGGTATACTCGAATATAATGAAGACGACATAGAAAATTGGCTAGTGGACTACTCCGTGAAGAATCACGATATTGTAGAAGCATTACATGGTATTTCCATTGATTTGAGAGACTTGGAGGGAGATTTTGTCAACATCAAAATCTGACATGAGATAAACATGACACTAATGAAAAATTATATTGAAGAATGGTTCAAGAAAGCAATCGACAAATTGACCAATGAGGGGAAAAAAACAATTGAGACAGTTCCTATAACCATTAATGAAGACCATAAAAGGATAGAAACAATAAAGTGAAGATATGCGAGACCATCTTAGTAAGTTTATGTTGATCACTTCTTTTTTTCTTTATCAATTCCTTCATCCAGTTACTCCACTTCTTTGACTAGAAAGGTTTAACTGAAGTCTGATAACTCTTCTTTTCTTCTTTCTAGGTCTTGTTATTATTTTATCGCCTACCATCCTCCATTAACAATCTTAATTCTTGTTTAAATTTTCTTTATGGTCCATGGGAGCCCCAATCCTAGTCCTAAGGACAAACACATTTTAAATTTCAAAGAATATGTAACAAACTGTATAATTTTTTTTTCAAAACTTTCAAGAGAGCTATTTTGGGATCGGTTTTGACTATGCTTTTTAACTCCTAGTTTTGTGTATAAAGTTATTGAGATTGATCTATCATTATATTTATTTGAGCTGCCCATGTTCACTCTATTAAAGTTCTCTTATGCATAAAAACTATCTTTTTATTTTTATTTTTATGTGATCATAAATCTTTAGTTTAACTATGATGGATGTGATGAAATATTGTTTATCTTTATTAAATATATGAAGTGTATGGTTCTTGGTCATTTATTAGGAAATTTATTAAAAAATAAAATAAAAAATCTTTCATGTTATTTTTACATTTCATTGAAAACCATGACGAACTTCTGCAAAGTCCCATATTTTGAATATATAGAGTCCCAAGAAAATCTTAAAGAGGAGTACCACCTCAATAAAAACATAGGGGGATTTATATCCTTGTGAGGTCGCTGTTTTGGTCCTGACAGATTCAAGAGTCAACAAGCCTACAAGAGAAGTATAGGATATCAAGTCATCCTCCATCGTGATCAATTGGAAGGGGAAATTACTGTTCTCCCTTCCTAATATTGCTTGTCCTCAAGAAACTCCAGATCAGGGTGCTGTAAGATCTTCTCTCCTTCCAAGTAGCATCCTGTGTGAGAAATCCTATCCATATGACCAAGTAATATTGAATGAATATAATTATCAACCTCCACTTCCTGACATCAACAATCCTCTTAGGAGCTAGAACCAACTTCCCTTCCTCATCTAGTGGAAGAATATCTTCCGAAGCGGTGACCTACTGTCCCAATGCCTTCTTGAGGAAAGATAATGGAAGGTGTCGTGGATCCTACTACCCTATATTATCTCCAACTCATATGCTACCTCCCCAAATCTCCTTATCACTCCGTAGGGTCCATAAAAGTGATAATTTATCTTCTCTGCACCACTCTTCTTTAGTTATGACTGTCTGTAAGGATGAAACATGAGAAAGACTAGGTTCCCAACCTAAAATTTTTGTTCCACCCTAATCCTATATTCATACATATTCTGTTGATTCTGAGTGGCCTGTGAATTCCCCTTCAGGACTCTCAATATGTCATGGATTTCCTGCAACCAATATTTGGCCTTGGGATATCTTCTCTCTCCTAACGCTAGATCCACAAACGATAGGGAATTATAGCCATACAATTCCCTGAATGGGCTCATATCGATGAGAATGTGATGAGTGGTATTGTAAAAATTCTCCTCAAGATGAAACCAATTTATCCATGCCCATTGCTACCCTAACACATAGTTCCTCAAGTACCCCTCAATCCATTTTTTTACTATCTTGGTCTTCTTGTATGTCTAGGGGTGGTATCTAGTACTAGGTGTCAACTCTGTTCTGGATAACCTAGACAATTCCTTCCAAAACCCAATTAGAAACCTACTATCTTGGTCATTGACTATGTTCCTCGGAAGACCATGTAGTCTGACCACCTCTTTGAAGAATAGATCTGCTACTTGAGATGCATTGTACTCTAAAGGAATGACAAAGAAGTGTGGATATTTAGTCAATCTATCCACTACCACGTAGATATAGTCCTTGCCCTGTAACTTTGGAAACTCTGTAATGAAGTCCATGGAAATGATATCCGACTTCTGCTTCAGTATCGACAATGGATGAATCAATCCTACATGATGTGTAAATTATGAATTGTTCTATTGGTAATTCATTCACTTACTCACATGACAAAGTACATCCTCCTTGAGACCCTTACAAGAGAATCTCTCCCTCACCTGCTTATAGGTCTTCAGATATCCCTGGTGCCTTGCTAGTGGTGCATCATGTACTTCCCTCAAAATATTATCCTTCAATTTGGACTTAGGGACAAGATAGATCATGTATTTGTAGTAGATGATGCCATCCTCTTCCCTATACATGTAATCCTAAATAATTCCCTCCATTATCTCATAGACAAAGGTATTCTTGGAGTATTCCACCAAAAGAATGGACTTCCAGTTTGCCAAGATATTTTTCATGGAGAAGGATGCAGGTCTCTTGGATAAGGCGTCAACAACTATGTTCTTCCTCCCCTTTACATACTCAATGTCAAAATCATATGCTTGCACATTACTCACCCATTTAAATTGCTTCTCATTCAAATCCCGTTGCTCCAAGAAATATCTCAAGTTGTTGTGGTCAATCCTAACCACAAAGTTTCCTCCTACCAAGTATTGTTTGAAATTGGCCAATGAATGCATGATGACCAACATATCCTTATCTTAGATAAGATAAATATTATATGGATCTCTTAGCTTTCTTCTCTCAAAATCTATCGATTGTTTGTTCTGCATCAATACTGCTCCTATCCTCTCACCGGATGCATCACACTCCTGGACAAAATGATGCATGAAATATGGGAGTGTTAATACTGGGAAAGTTCTCATCACCCTATTCATTCTATAAAATTCTACTTGTGCATCCTCAGACCATCAAAACTCCCCTTTCCTAGTGAGGTATGTTAATGATGCATCCAATTGTGAAAATCCTTTCACAAAGCGCATATAATAGTTGCGTATCTTGAAGAATCCTCATAGATATGTGAGTGATCTAGGGGTGGGACAATATAAGATTGTATGGATCTTCTCCTGATGCACCTTTACTCCTTCAACACAAATCACGCGCCCTAGATAGAGGATCTATGCCAACCCAAACTCACACTTTCCTCCTTGGCAGAAAGAAATTTCTCCTCCATAATTGTGAGAATCCCATCCACATGCTTCATATGTTTCTCCCACATCCTATTGTAGATCAGAAGATAGTCAAAGAACACCAGTAAGAATTTCCTCAATTGTTTGTTGAAGATATGGTTCATGCATGACTGAAAGGTATCTGGTGCGTTAGTCAACCTGAAGGGCATGACCAGAAACTCATAATTCCCATAGTGACACCTGTATGTTTTTTTATAGATATCCTCCTTTCTAACTCGAATTTGGTGGTCTCCTGATCACAAATCAACCCTTGACAAGTAGAATTCCCCATGTAACTCGTCTATCAACTCATTAATCTGCTGCCTCCAAAGGAAACATTTTTGAGTTCCCTGTAGTCTATGTACATCCTCATAGTTCCATCCTTCCTTTTCACCAATACAACTGAAGAAGCGAAGGAACTAGAACTAGGCTTGATATGTCCCATCTCCAACAACTCCTTTATGACATTCTCTATTTCTTCTTTGAACCTTTTCATATGCCCATAGGGTGTGGTGATCATAGGATTTGACCCCTCTTCTAGCTCAATGACATGCTCAAATCCTTTGTTAGGTGGTCTGCTTGCTGGAAATGGTTCAAAGAATCTTTCATGATTTCCAAGCAATTCTTGGATATCTGCATGGTAATGCTGGCGATCCTATGATGATTTCTCCATGGTGATCAAGCAATCTATTTTGCAATCCACATCCTTGTGTCTAAAAAGGGCCTCCATGAATTGGTTAAACAGGATCCTAGGGGAGCCTGTTGACATACCTCTTAGGATGACTCACTTTCCACCCTTGTCTTGGAACTCCATCCTCATGTCCCAATAATTCATGTGGATATCTCCCAATGAGTACAACAATTGAAATCCTAGCACCACATGAGTATATTCTAAATTTACAACATAAAAGTCATTTGTCAATGTATAGTTTCCCAATTTTACTTCCAATCCCTTGATCATCTAAGTACATGACATTTTGTACCCATCTTATACTACCACATTTAATCCCTCGAAGTCCTCTGCAAGGATTTTCCTCCTGGTGACAAGTGTAGCATCAACAAAGTTGTGGGTATCCCCACCATCAATCAATGTCATAACCCTCTTCCCCTGCACAATGTGCCTCTGAACCTGAAGATATAGTATTTATGGAATCCTTAAAGTGTGGAAATGGTCACTCCCTTAGCATTATTTTACAATAGCGCATGCTCTATAGCATCGAGGCGTGATGGCTCACCACTATCTTGTCCAATGACCTCATCATCACCGTCATCCTCCTCTTCAGAAACTACCTCAATATAATGGACTTTAAATTTTCCCATATATCGATGATCTGGTTCCCATGGATCCTTACAACTATAGAAAAGATTCATCCTCCTTAGTTCTATTCAAGTTTCCTCATCCAACCTGTCCTTCCCTGTCCATGTCTTATGGGGAGGTTTTGACACCTGACCCTTTTGTGGGATAATTTTTTTGTCAATGTCTTCTTTGGAGATGTGTCTGCCATATCTTGAGTCTTCATGATGGAATCCTATAGTGTGTTTGGTCTAAATGAATTCACCCATCCTCTTAGGGGCTCATTTAGACCCTCCATGAGCAACATCACCAATCGTTGCCAAGAAATATATGTCACCATGACTACCATTCTCTGAAAATATGTGATGTATGCATCTAGTGCACCTTTCTGTCTCAACTATTCCAACTCCCTGAAGTGTATCTCAGGGTCCTTATCAAACCTGCCCATCAAAATCTTAGTGAAGTCTACATATGAACTAATGTTGGCATGCCCCAATTTCACCATCCCATGGCACTACCACTCATGAGCTTCTCCTTCCAAGTGTAGGGTGTCATACTCAATAACTTCTACCTTGATCATTAGGTTAAGTTGGAGGTAAGTGTCCAACTTATGCACCCATGCTCTGACTATGCTATTGGAAAATCTGTTGAAGGATGGGATAGTCAACCTACCCACCTTGCACATGAGGTTAATGTTTT
>JASDQU010031851.1:0-12168 GCA_032191745.1 Picea mariana | reverse complement strand
TGAGCTTCTCCTTCCAAGTGTAGGGTGTCATACTCAATAACTTCTACCTTGATCATTAGGTTAAGTTGGAGGTAAGTGTCCAACTTATGCACCCATGCTCTGACTATGCTATTGGAAAATCTGTTGAAGGATGGGATAGTCAACCTACCCACCTTGCACATGAGGTTAATGTTTTTTTGATTATGGGCTACTCTGTTCCACTCCCTAGGTTTTTTCGTCTGCTTGAGGGTGTATAAGTCTGGATATGACAATTTCTCCCATATATCTTCATCTAATGTCTCATACATCTCTTGTATGAGGAGTTGACAAAAATCTCCTAATTCGGCTTCTCTTGYTCTCCTGTAGGTTATATTGCCATGAATTGTGGTAATAGGGGTCTAGGAATCCTTAGGTTCCAATTATGAGCCGAGGTATGGTTATTTCTACTCTCTGTGTGTATCYTGTCACCCCAATGGGATCCACTRGGTCCTCCTTGATTTACACCATTTGTATTCCCTCGTTGGCCCACTAGTCACATGGGAACCTCAAGGCTCTGTTGTTGGAATCTTTCGATTTCTTATTTTATTTGGGATGCCTCATTCTATCCCTTGACTAGAAATTTTAATATTTGGAGCATAACCCCATCATGGTTGTCTCCCATTCCTACTCCTACTTCTCCTTCTGATTCTGTTTGGCTGGCTTTTATTTCTCTTTCTGGTGAATTTTGAATGAGCTGTCCTCCATGCCCTTTATTCCTAGGAATCAACATAGTTACATGTTATAAGAATCAACAACTATGATACCACTTTAATGGCCCCAACTAGGCTAGGTGGGAATATTATGTTTACTATCAAAAATTTGTTATTTCTCCTTGTGTAAATGTGTCAAAAATTTACATTCTGTTGTTAAGTTCTTACAAATAGTTTTCTCATATAGGAATATTGTAAAACATATTGCATGCATCCATTACACAAAAAATAGAGAATATAACCTTGATATCTTATTATGGGGTGAAACCCAAAAAATATCAGCAATACAAAGATATCTAATGGATGTAATAATAGTTGAAAAATAATCCTAATCACATAGGTCTAATGGTTGCAAGGAAGATGAAAAATCTACTAACAAAAATAACACAAAGAAAACTTGGAATGATGCCAATCTATGATGTCCACTGCTTCAAGGATCTCCAAGCCCTACAATGCTCTTCTATAGTAATTATCTCTCTACGAATGGTCTCCCAATCCCTCCTGTAATCCTCACGTACCTGATCCAAATAGATTGTTGGAATCCTGATCGAAGAGGTCCTTGTGGGACGAATGGTGAATGTCTAGAGAGGCCTCGCAAGACACCCTATACTCAACCCGAGGGGACTCCCTCAACCACTTTTTATCTGAAACCCTCCTATCTCCTGCAAAATTATGGATCATCCTCTTCTGGAAAATATTCACAAACTTCCTGCGCAAACCTCCAAATGAACATAAACTTCAAACTGAAGCTCTAATGGAAATCCAAGGTGGACGCCCCTCGTATCCAACTAGGGTGGATATTTTACCACCGAAACCAAACTGCAGTAGTGGAAGGGTTTTTCTAAACCCTAACTAAACAATGGCTCCAAGAGCACTCCAAAATGAGAGATCAAATCATAATTCCAAAGAGAAGGTTTACCCCTCTATTTATCCTTCCTCCGGGCCTTCTAGATCTTTCCATTTTTTGACCAAATCAAACCCTCACTTTATTTTCCCTCCAATTTAATTTAAATATAGTTATTTATTTTTGTTTAATTTCACTTTAGGATTTGTCATTCTTTTAACCTAATGGCACCAAATAAACCTCCTTGACTCCCTTGTCCTTGCTAACTATAGCCTACGAGATCCATATAGGCTATTAAGTAATCCTCTGTTGTGATCAATTGGACGAGGACATTACAAAAATACTCATTGATTTTTTATAAAGGGAAATGAGCTCTACTTATCTAAGCAAAGAGAAAACTGGTCTATGCACTAGGGTCCTATGCGTTCATCATAGGAGACCTATTAGCATGAGAATGACATTCCCCTTTTGCAATTATACTTTTAATATCAAGACTAAAAGAGCATTACATGTAGCCAGTGGAGGATGAGATAATTTTTATTGCACAATCATTCTTTTAGTCAAAGTTGGTATATGTGTTCCATTTGTGGTGAAAGAAATAATGAATGGAATAACACAAATGATGTTATTCTTGTGATTCATTGTTCCTCTATTTTTTGAGTAGGTTGGAAATTTGTTATCATAGAAATATTACTATATGCCAATTTGAGGTTGCATTTCAAGTAAAAATAGGTTCTATATTTTTTATTTTTTATTTTAACATTAGAGCCACATTTCCTTGATGAAAGTTATTTTAATATTGATGTTTTGATATTTAACTATTACATTGTCTCTTTCTTGTATGTGATATGAAATGAAACTGGAATTTGATGAAGCTAGGACCTATCTCTTCACATAGATATTTCCCTAGTATTAAAGGGTAAATGACTAATTTAACAAGGCTTCTAGTAAGAAAGAATGAGATCATTCAAGTAGATGAAATTTCTTTGATGTCTAGCTCTAATAACTTGATAAATTTTAAATGGTTTGTTTGTTTGTTGAATTTTGGAACATTTTGTCCAGTTTGAAATTTTAGGTTTATTTTGATTAAAAATTATGTTAGTCCCTTGAATGGTTCTAGTTCTCATTTCATGTTTGAGTTAACCCTTTGTTATGGCATGATTGGTTTCATCAAATTTCTATTGAGTCAAGGGTTTGGGTTAAAGTTAAAGACCTTTCTTGAGTAATTTGTTTTTTTTCATCTTTTTGTCATGTTTATTTGACAAAAATATGGTGTTAGGCTTAATAAATGGATTTCGTTATTCTCTGGCAACTCGATGTGTTTTCCATTATTATTATTATTATTTTATTTATATATTTGATGGGTCAAGGAAAGTTTTTTTTTTTTATTTCCTTTCGCTTTGTGGAACGACTTAAGCATCTTCACCTTTTAGGATCTACTAAGTTTATTTTATGTTTTCTTTGAAAAGACTTATTGGTTATTTAGAAAGGGAAATGATCTCTACTTAGCTAAGTGAAGAGGAAAATGGTCTATGCAGTAGGTTCCTATGTGTTCATCATAGGATAACTATTAGCATGAGACCAAACTTCCTCTAATGCAATTATACTTTTGATGCCAAGACTAAAATAACATTACATGTAGCCAGTGGACGATGAGAGAATGTTTATTGAACTATCATTCTTGAAGTCAAAGTTGAAGAACAAACTTGATAGAAAATCCCGGAAAAAAATCATTACATAGTTTCTTCTAATAATGCACATGTTATGGAAAGTTTCATTTAACTAATAAAGAGGTATGCTTATTGGTGCTTGTATCACATGGAAAAAATAACTTTCTATATAATTCAGGATCATTTATTTATGTTGGACAATTGGTTGTCATTGATGTCAACCCTTGGAGAGTGATCTTGGAGATTGATGTCAACCCTTAGAGATTGATGCCAACCCTTGGAGAGGTCCATAGATGTTGGAAAATTTATTTACATTCGTATGATCGAGATTGATGATGAGTTAGTTGGGTACATTTGATGTAGTCTACATGTATCCCCAGAGGTGTGGTTATGGGACCCAAAGTTGAATGAGGAATATGGACATGAAGGGCAATGTAAATGTAGGTAAGACCCTCATATATGGATATTACTTGTCGTGCAGTTTCTAGTGACATGTGGAACACCACATGGTTCCTCACAATTAGGAAGATATGGCCTTGTAAATTTGAAAGCCCCGAATAGTGGTCAAGAAGCCCCTAGTTGGTTACAAAGGGTAAAGTGGTTGTAACAAGAAACCCATAAAATAAGGAAAGAGGTTACCTAACATTATTATAAATACACTTCAAAGAGTCTCTCATTCATACACACACACTTACATTGAATGTCTATATTATGAATGTTATGGTCTATCTTTTGGAAAATCTATTAGTGAATATGAGGTTGAATCTGATGTATCAAGTTTGAGGCAATGGAGCAGTCTAAAGGAGATTTTTTTTTGGAGTTTTAGAAAACTAGAAACCTTATTTTTCTGAGGTTATATGTGGGTTTCATAAGGACATAATGCATACATATGCGAGCTTCAGGAGGACATGTCACGTACATTTTTAGGCTACAGGAGGATAGGTTGTGGATATGAGGCAAAGCTTTGAAGAATAATGGTGGGATGATTTTCATCAAGGTTTGATGGTACAAAAAAGTTGTTACAGGATTTGAGATGGTATGCTTCAAGTTTTTATGAGTAAAGGTATGTCATTTATGTATTTTTTTGAGGCAGTATCTTGGATGGTATGACACATGATTAAGGCATGTCTTGGAGGCCCTTTGATGTTACATGATTGCATAAGGTTGAGGTGACAATGTTACATGATTGAGACATACTCTTAGTACTTGATATATGGTTGTTATGGTTCATTGTTGGAGGCACATCTTTGTGATATATACTTGATGCTTTTCTTATGGCATGAATGAGAGTGATATGGTATATGGTTGAGAGATATTTCATGGTATATGGTATATGGTATGGTACAAGTGGTGATGTACATGATTGATTTACATGGTTGATGTGCATGGTTGGCACATGGTATGGAATCACGTGGTTGAGGTACTTCTTGATATGGTATTTGGTTAAGGCACTTGTTGGTGATCTTGGTGCTTGGTTTGTGAAGGGTTGATGTATGGTTTGGTACATGTGTTGTTGCATGGTTGATGTACAGTTTGGTACATGTGTTGGTGCATGGTTAATGCACAGTTTGGTATAGGTGTTGGTGCATGATTGATGCACATGTTGTGGTAGATGTTGTGTAAAACATTGATGCTTGGTATGGTACATGTTGATGGTTTGGTACATGCTTTGGTACATGGTTGAGACACATACCCTGTGATGGTATGTTGGTGATATTGGTACATGCTTGGTCAAGGAATTTGTTGGTGATGTTGGACATCTTGTTGAGACATGTCCTTCTTATATGATCCATATGAGAGGATTTGGTTGAGTATCCATGCCACTGACAAGTTGGACAGGTTGGATATAGTGATAGGTTAACATGTTACAGGTCGATGTGGCATGTTGGATACAATGAAATGCTAATAGGTTATAGGTTGATGTGACAGTACAAATGGCAGTGATTGTTGTAGTGATAGTTGGTATACACTTATATTTCAAGGTTGCAAGACGAGGCAAGGAAAGGGGGTTGTATCCTCCCTTCAATTGGAGCTGGAGAATCAAGGAGTTGGAGCTTCTTTCTAGTTGGAGCCCGAGAATCAGGGGGTTGTAGCCAGAGAATTCAGGGAGTTATAACTTCCTTTAGTTTGGATCCTGAGAATAGTGTTTGTAGCCTCCTTCCAGTTGCAACTGGATAATTTGGAAGTTCTTCATATGAATGAATTCTTGATATATATAAGAAATCATTCTGTGGTTTTCTCCCATTTAGGTTTCCACGTAAATACTGGTGTACTGTATATTTGATGTGATTTTTCTTATGATTATATGCTCATGATATATTGAATGAAATAATAGATGAAACATTGATGATAAACTATTGAACATTATTGATAAAGTGAAAGAATATATATTGTGGTTAAAAGTTGTATAATGTGCTCATTCTGATTCACCCCCTTCTCTCAATATTCCAACAATTGGTATCAGAGCGAGTCCTTCATGAAGGAGTATAACCATTGGAAAGAGATTATGGAATACAATGAGAATGGAGTACCAATGTTTGATGGTCAGAGTGGTCTATTGTATGAGATATGGAGTAGAAGAATGAAAACATTTTTGTAGGAAAAGGGATATGATATTTGGTATTCAGTTGTGACAGGATATAATGGTTCAAAGAAACCAAAGACTACAACCAAGAAGGAATTGAAGAAGAACAACAAAATAAAAATGGATTTCATCATGGAAGGATTACCTGATTCACTAAAGGAGAAAGTGGGAAAATGTTCATCAACTAAATAAATCTGGGATAAGCTACATAATATCTATTCTTCTCCCATCACATAGTTAGATATTTCTAAAGAAGATAAATGTACAAAATAAGAGGTAAGATGCTCATCATGTAAGACATATTAAGAAGAAGAAGAGTTCATAATCAACATAAGTGGGGAGGTAAGATGCTCATCATGCCAGATAGATTCAAAAGAAGATGAGTTTGTAATCAACATAAGTGAGTTCTTTTTCTTTATTTGTGAAGAGTGTGAACATCTTGAAATTGAATTCCCTTATTTGAATATTGAAAGTGATGAGATAGAAAATCAAAATGAAATAGAAGACAACCTTGAGATTGAAAAATAAAATAATCATGAAGCATAATTCATTCAACGAGAAAGATAACTTGAAGATAAAATAATCACATTGAAGATCCAACTTGAAGAAGCAAAATGAACAAAGGAAGTCATGGCGAATCAGATGTTGAAAAAAGAAGAATATCAGAAATCCAACTCTAGAGAAGTTGAGTAGATGATCATGATGTTAAAGGGTAAGCTATAAGAAGCTAGAAGGAATGAAGAAACTCTTGAGGATTGTAAAGCCTACCTATTTCAGGACTCAAAATAAATAAATATTTTGTATAATCTCCTACTAAAATGACTGAAATCTAGTTTAGAATTTCTTTCATGATTTTATTATACCAGGAATAAAAAACAACAACATAATAATGATAACAACACAATAACAATATCAACAACAACATAATAATAACACCATAATGATAACATACCAACTGGTAAAATACATATCTCAACATGTAGGTTGGTTGATTCATCCCCTGGTTCACTTGTTCTTGTGCTTGACCAAACTGCCCAACTGAATATTAACCTCCCATCCAACTAGGAACAACCTCTTCGACTCCTTAGCTCTAGAATTCCTTGCGCTTTCTTGGCCCCTGAGCGCAAAGTTCCCAACAACAATAGTTCCTTGTGAGAGTTCCTAAAAACAATTGTTCTTCCCATTTCCTCCTTCTCCCCTAATCTCCTTCATAATTTCTTTCTCCTCCCTCTTCTCAAATTCCCCCCCAAAAAAGACCCCCCTTCCAAGTCCTCCCCCTCTTCCTTATCTTCCTCTCTCGATTCCCCCTCATTAATTCCCCAACAACCTTATCCCCCCATTAATTCCCCAACAACCTTATCCCCCCATTAATTACTTCACTTACCTTTTAATAATAAAATAATAAAAAGACTCATTTAATTTATTTTAATAATTAATTAAATTTAAATTAAAAACTATGATAAATAATTAATCAAATTGGGTTGTTACATACACCCACCCTTCAAGAAACTTCATCCTGAATTTAGGGTAATTTACACTACAAGGGTAATGACACATGATTCATACATCCACATCAAATAAAAAACATCATCAATTTAAAACACTTATACATACTAGTGTACATGTGCAAGGCATGGAAGTGTAGCTAACACATATAAGACTCACACATGCACTAATGACAATACTTGTCTCTCCTAAAGTACTTCTTGTATGTGTCCAATCCAATCAACAATACCATTCATTTCATAAAATATAGTAGACCATTTAAAATGTTTGCAAAATCCCTCAATTATAATAATTTAGCACAAGAAACATTCACTTAGATAATTGTAGTTCAGTTAAGCAAATATAAACATACATATATACATATTTTTCAAAATGATGAAATCAAGAAATTATACCATAAGGAGAAAGCCCCACACACTCTCAACTACTTCTAGTCATCCTTCCTCCCCAACCTACTTCCATCTTCCATCCCTATCCTTCCTTTTTTGGACTATCTTGGAGAATCAAGTACATTGAACTAACTCCAAATAGAACCTGTAAGAGAAAGTGTCAACTCTCTTGACAAAGCTTCCCCAGTAGAAATCTGGTAGTCATCATCACACATATAGGGGAGCATGAGCTAACACCCTCCTCCCATGACTCCAAGTTTCAAAGGATACATAGTGGGAAATGCCTCCACCTCTCCTAATAGAACTAGGGTCAACTCCCTACCATGGACCATATAGTGGCACTATGTTGCTGGGTATTTTTTCATCATATATTCAGTTTTAGGCAGTTTCGCCACCTGAAAAACCTGCACTTGTCCACACATCATAGCAGTGCATTTGAACCAATATAATTTGACATACAAGATTCATACCATACTATTTCGTGGTCGATGTTCACGACACCACCCTTTTATCATCATTATTATTTGGCTATTTCATAGCCTATTGACATGCAGATTAGTATATAACATAAACCCATACATATCCATGCATTATCATCATGTAAATGAATTTAATCATAATCTCAATTCGGTATCCACGTACCAACAACTTTAAATGTAAAAAATTTCAAGTTAGAAATAGATTTCATAATATCCATCATAATTCAAATAATGTTAAACATTCATAGAATTGACATTCACATAGGTTCATATGTCTTAAAAGTTTAAGTGTATCATTAATAGTTTCACAGTGAATAAAAAATAAAGCTGATCAGGCCTTAAGTAATTCTAGCTATCTAAGTCAAGAGGTGGCATTACATACACCTAACCTTCAGGACTGAGGAACGATATTCTCGAGGTGGTCCAAAAAGTGAGGGATGATCTCGTCGTAAGGTCTCTGCATCCTTCCAAGTAGCAGATGTTGGCTATACTTGTCCCAATGGACCTTAACTTGGTATACCAAATAGTTCCTAAGCTGTTGGACCCTACAGTCCAATACGCGTAACAAATCAACTGTGAGGGTTCCCGCGTCCGATACTTGCAATTCCTTCCAATTCAACTTATGATATTTGTTAGTAGCATAATGATGTAGAACAAATACATGAAAAAGATTATGAGTTTTATGCAAGTGGGGTGGTAGTACGAGATGATAGACTATGTGTCCAATTCTCTCTTGGATTTTGAACGGTCCTATAAATCGAGGTGACAACTTTGTCCCCTTCGCGAACTGAATGGTACTCTTATTAGGCATGACATGAATGAAAAATTGATTTTCCACTTTATGACTTTGGTCATTCCTATGTGCATCAACATAAATTTTCTGTCTATCTCGTGCTTCCTTTAGTCACTACCTAATCTGAATCACCTATTCCTCCATCTCTTGAATCAATTCTGGTCCAACTGTCACTTAGTCTTCTAATCTTTCCCAACTCAATGATGTCTTGCATGGCCTTCCATATAGAGATTCATACGGTGGCATTCCAATGGAGCTATGAAAACTATTACTGTAGGAGAACTCTACCAAAGGTAGGTACTTCTCCCAATGGGTTTAATTATCCATAACATACATCCTAAGAATGTATTCCATAACCTGATTAACTCTCTTAGTTTTCCCATATATTTCAGGATGATATGCTGTGCTTAATTTCAACTGAGTTCCCAACGCTAATTACAAAATTTTCCAAAACCTAGATGTGAATCAGGAGTCCCTATTTGAAATGATCTTCTTGGGTAGCCTATGCAAACAAATGACCTCACTTATAAACATGTGTTCCACATCAGTGACATCATAAGTGTCTCTAACCAGAATAAAATGAGCACTCTTGGTCAACTTATCAACTATCACAAGAATGGCATTGTGTCTATGCGATGTGAGTGACAATCCCACAAAAAAATCCATAGAAATGACTTTCCACTTGGACATAGGAACATCATGCGGTTGTAGGAGACCTTCCAGGAGGTGGTGGCCAGACTTCACTTGTTGACACTAGTTGAGCCTCTAAATTGACATCCCCACTACCCTATTATACTCCTCATCTATACAGTTTTGGCTTACCTAAGCTTGGATAAATGACAAAGAACACTACCATTAGCCATTGATGAGGTCATAAGGTAAAGTATAATTAATTCATGCATTTTTGTGGTTTATTGAGCTAGGAGACTAAATGTTTCATGTACTAATGTTTTAATTTTCCACCTGTAACCTTTGACCTCTAGATGAGTCCAGCCTTTCTGTACCAGCTCAGCCATCTGATACTTATGCGCCAGATTGCCACTGTCTAAATCTGGTACCAAGCACACCTTCCATTCAGATCCGATACCGAACCATCCAATGTCACGATCTGGTACCAATGGCCACAGACTTTTCTATTCCGGTACCAACCACTTGCATACTGTTTGGATCCAATACCATTTACCGAATCTCACCTGTCATGATCCAATACCAATATAGGAAGCATAATATACCAAGTTCAGCTCTAAATCGTACCAAAGATAATTGTTGGATGTTTGTTGAATCATCAAAGCTCTAGCAAGGTTATGTTAAGCTAGTTTGTTTATTGCTTCATCCTCATACACTTCGTGTCATGAGGATGAAGCTTAAAATATGTAACCGAATATATAAATTTGACAATTGACTGATTTTCTAAAGACTTCACCTCCTTGTGTTTCACGACTAAGACTATTTAAATAGTCATGACAAGGATGGTGGAGGTAGTAGAGAGTTAGCATAACATAGTATATGAATCAGTGTTACATATTACATAATAGATTTTGAGTTGAAGTTTAATAGAAGGATGTCAATTATTTCCAGGTCTTGATCATTTATGAATGAATGTGAGTTGAGTTGTTAGCATGGTTTAATTCTATGTTTTGAAATTTGAGTAAGAGGAATGTGTGGATTGAAAGAAAGCTTATTGTAGACTCCAATCACTGACCTGTGGGAGCGGAAAGGGCCCACTGCCCAACAAAGGTTAGCATCCTTATAGATTAGTGTTAGCAATTGATTTCAATAGTATAAATGTTAGACTAGCTGAAGATTTGATCTTTTCAGATGATAGCAGTATAGTTCAGTTTAGGTTTCGATTGCTTAGAGATATTTTTTTGCATATGATCTGTTTCTATTTTTATGAATTTGATTTTGTTTCATGGACATAAATGTTGGCAACAATAGTCAAACATATTTGAAGGAGAACTAGTGAAGTTCACAACAACACATTGTGAACGACAACATACTCAGTATATTGACTATTGAACTACCCATGCTATGTCTTGATGATTGATGTGTGATTTCCCTTTTAGAAGTGTGATTGCATAGTTAGTTTTCTGGGTTAGATAGTAGAGTTTATCTATCAAAAGAACTCCATCTCATACTTGCATGTTCCATAATGGAGTAGATAGCCTCTCTGTGAAAGACAACCAAAGTGTGTTTGATTTGCTAGTTTGTTTTGTTTCCAACATGCATAATCTAGAATAGTTCTATACTCATGACATTAGAATTACCTTCCTTACTGGTGTCTTGTAACTCTGTTGATTATGAATCTCGGATTGATAATTAATGAGTGCATTATATTACACATATAAGTAGCACAACATTTTGGCGTTGTTGTCGGGGATTTGCAAACAGTAGGAAGTGATTTTTATCTTAGATTGTTTGCATAGTTTTTGAATGATTTTAAAGGCTGCTTGAGGGAGGAGGATAAAAAATTTAATACGTGAGTGAAGAGCCATGTAGCCACTAGAGTGGGGTTCTCCAAAGCCAGGTTGCCTTCTTACCTTCTAGATAGAATTAGGATTTCAATTCAGTTAAGAATCAAATTTCCATTTTATGCATAGATATAGAGATAATAAGAGTAGATTTGTAAGCTCTAAAGATTCAAAAACAATCCCCCGCACTAATCCAACTGACACTGGTGCAGGAAAAATTCCACCAGAAGAAAGTTCAAGGGGAGCCAGCAAAGCTCCAGAAGAAGAACCTAAAACGGAAGAATCAACATTGGGGCAGGCAAAACGTGAATCTGTTGAACGTTCAAGAGACACACAAAATCTAGTTTCTGAACCATCTATCAGTGGAATGGTAGAAGAAGAAGGAAATGCAGCCACTGAGATTGAGACCTTTGGGTTTTCAATCTTGGATATTTCCAGAAACATCAGCATGAAAAACATCCCACTATCATCGTTACCCACTTTTAGAGGTATGTCAACTAAAGATCCAAACTTATTCTTATTCGAGTTTGACATATTATGTAGAATCTATAGCTACTCAGATGATGCCCCAAAACTTAAGCTCTTTCCTACTACAATTAAGGATTCAACCTTAAGATGGTTCATGAGCTTAGGAGAAAATACAATCCTCTCTTGGGATCAGATGAAAGACACATCTTTACAGAAATACCAAGACTATTGTAAGG
>JASDQU010031850.1:5836-16141 GCA_032191745.1 Picea mariana | reverse complement strand
CTTAACCTATTTTCCTTACTTTTAGGGTTAACCACTTTCCATAAATAGAAAGTTCTCCAATACTTTATCATTTAAATATTCCTTCTTGATTTTGTTTCTTCTCTAATAATCCACCTTGACTTTGTCACTTTACTTTATCATTTGAATAATGATTTCTTCTTTTAAAGCACTTTGACTTCTTTGACCTTTTGGGGCTTCAAGCCATCATATGGGGGTCCTTCAACTTGGTAGGGCCATAACTCTTAAATTGTGAGGAGTTATGTGACATTCCACATACCACCGAAAATGGCATGATAAGAACTATCCATCTAGGATAGTTTCACCTACAACTTCATTGAACTTCATCTCATTATTCCACATACAAGCATGGGTCCTCCAATCATTATTCTAGGATAACTGAATCCGTAAAGCGTCTTCCCGTGAGGGCTTTCACCATAAGGGGACCACTTTGGAGGTCATCCATTTGTGCAGCTTATCAATCATGATAAGACAATAATGAGTCATCTATACATTTTTCCAATAATGCATCATATACCAATGAAACCACATCGATCCATATTCAACATGTATCAATGACAACTCATTGATCCGTCTTCATCATATCAATGACAACTCATTGATCCATCTTCATCTATGCATTCCCATCAAGGATAAGACATATTACATCACATCAATCATCAATCAATCAATCTTTTGACATCAATCAATCACTTGACATCAATCAATGACATCAACCAATCAAACCATTGGCATCAATGACAACATGATCCAACAGTGATAAAAATATGATTTCAAATGATCTCAAAATTTAACATTTTGAAAAGAAAAAAAAAATCAAAAACATCTTATTTGTTTTTAGGTTCTGATTTAAAGGTTTTTCTGAGCTACTGTCTAAGTTTTGAAGGCCATGTTTGAAAAATGTTGTAATTTTGACCCCATTTTAAAAAACGGTGCTACCAGTAGCACCACTTTTTGATTTGGGGGTTGATTTTGATGTTTTTTATGCAAAAACATGGGTTTTTTGGGCAAGAGTTCTCGTTTTGAGGTCACAGTTCTCATTAAGTTGGTAACTATGTTGAATATGATTTGTTATGTAAATATGATAATCATGAAAGGAATACTTCTGTTGATAATGTTGTAATAGAAGAGACTGTTCATGATGATCAAGAGGTTGATAATCTTCAAAATGACATGCTTTCCCATCAAGTTGGAATAGAAGCAAATAATCAGGTTTCTGAAAGTTTACCTACTATAATTGTTTCTGATTATTATGATTCTGAAGATGTGTTTACTCTAGCTACAAATCACGAAGATCGGCTGTTTTTTAGTCAAATTTCTCTTGAAATCAATGAAGATAACCCACAACAACTTTCAGTTTTACAAACAGATGAGACTGGAAACAGTCATGAAATTGGGCATATACAGAAACAATCCAATCTCTAGCTGGAACATCAAGAAGAGATATATATCTATGACTTTCATGACCCTATGGCTGATTATCTAGAGTCTTTGAGCAGTGCAGAAGTCAAACCATTCTTTCTTAGTGGATGTTGGTTCTACTTTCTTTTTGAAATGCACTTTTCTATACCATGGATTCCTTCATTTTTCCGATCTAGATCAAGAGTTTCACCAGTTAACCAGTTCCTTGCATGGATTCATTAGAAAGTTGATTACAGATGATCAAGCAAAAAGTTCAATTGGTTAGGGTAGGATGAAATAAGATCGGCACCCGAGCATTCAATTTTTCAGTTTGAACTCATTTGCAAGTGTGAGATTTCAGTTTAGTGTGCTTTGCAGTATTTGGATGTTTTAGTTTTCAATAAGGAGCGGAGGTGCTCTCAGGGATACGGGTTGCAGGAATCAAATGGAATAAGGCCACTAGAACTGTAGGGGTTCTTTGAGCCTCACAAGGAGGTCTCCATCCCAATTGGAGCCAATTGTTAACATTGATATTTGCATCATCAAATTTTGGCCAAAATAGCATATGTGGCAAGGCACTATGGAAGTTATGGCATTTTTGCAGTATAATGGTTTTTATACACAGGTATTACATGATTTATCTTCATCAACGAGAGAGGTTAAGACCATTATACAAATATACCAGTCAGAACAAGGCTCAAAGGTGAAAACACTCAAAACAAAGAGTTCGCAGTGAAATACAATTCGCTGCAAAATTTCGTGTAACAAAGATTTTGCAGCAAATTTGTGTGTTGTGAACTCTCATTTTCATCATATATTGAAATATACGAACTGGTTTTTTCTGAAATTTTCCGTGGAGGAGAAACATAATGCCTTTGAATTTTTGACCAAAAATTAGCCCGACCCAGTTCGTCATTTGAGAGAAAAGTAAAAATAATCATCTACAGGAAAGTTCACAGCGCATCCTGCAGATACGCTGCGAACTCTAACAATTTGATAAATCTGAATTATGGGAGGGCTTCCAGCTATTCAAAAGGATTTGAATGGTTTCCTAGGAGGTAGTTGGACATTAGGGACATGTGTGCTATCACCAGATCAAGCAACATGGCCTTTTTCAAAAGACATTTATCACAATAGACAAGATCCAAAAAAATAGGAGCTAGGTGGATTTTTTGTTTCACCTTGTTGTAACAACTTCTAGAGAAAAGGGAATCCGATGCAACCACATGGGATTCGACCTATTTAGAGTAGGAAGGAATGATACACTATATATAGAAGTTTTTTTAATTTTATGAAAGGGTTCAGTACATGATCCAAGCGAGGCTCATGAGAGTTTAAAAGGTAGTTTATATGTGTGTGTTTATGGGGAAGCCTAAGGGCCTGTGATGTAACATTTTATGCCATTAAAGATTCATGAGAGTTGTTTATCAGATTGTCTTCTTTGTTTTTTATTTCTTTGTCATCATCTTACTTGAATATAATGCATATTTTGAAGATCAAAGGATGCATGTGATTAATTAATTCCTGAACAACGGATGATATGTTGTAACTTGTTTATTAATCTATGTTTTGTTCAAGCTTTGTTTTATCTATTTTACAAAAAGTATCTATGTATGATGAATGTTCTTCCTTTTGTTATATTCTCTATGCTTCTACCCATAATTATATAAATATTTGTCTGGTATACAGTTTGATTGCCTTTTATCTGCAAGATGTTTATGACTCCATGCCCAATGGTAGCCTATTGATCTGCAGTTTGTTGCCCTTTGTTTTCTCATGGAGTCTTGATCGTCTACTTGAACATAAACATGATTTAATCTTTTAGCTTTCCAGCATTTAAATGGGTATTGGGCTTGTTCTTAAAGAAGTCTAAGAACAACTCTTGGTGCTAACATAGAGTAGAGTTGTTGGCGTCTCTTTCGCATGTATGTTTTAAATCAACGAACCGGGATGAACCATATGCATCAGGTTTCCTATGGCTGATTTGCAAGAGGCTATAAGAGTGGTGAAAATATGAGCCTTGGATGGAATGATTACATGGTTATGACAGACTTTGTATCTCTAGAGATGGATTATTTGGTGGATGACATTGTTGTTTTTAGTGCTTCATAAGGGCAGATTGCAGGTGCCCAGATTGATAAAAGAGTATATAGATGAAGTTTCGATCCAGTTGAGAATAGTTATTGGGATCCCACCTTGAATGACTCAATGAAATCTTTGGATGGAAATCTAGGGTTCACATGTTTATCAAGCTAGGGTTATATTCATGAGAAGCAATGACAAACCCTCTTAGTCGAGATCACATGAAGCTTGTGTCAATGTGTTGATGTGGTGGTTATCATGATGTTGTGTGTCTTGGAAAGTGAAAATCGTTTAAAGTGATCATTGTATGAGTTTGCTTCAAAATGTTGTTATATACAAATGTTAGTGAAGCAATTGGCGTTGAACCATGGCTTAGAGGTCAAGGTAGGTTATACATGAAGAAACTTGTGGCGGGACATGATAAGTGATGAAGATATTCTCTATTGATTAAGTGACACCTCATCCATTGGCCATGTGAGATGTGCCACAACCAGGGCCTCCATGGTGAGGAATGTGTAGGTATTCATTGCGAGCTAGAGATTTGGGTTTGTGGGTGTACCACACAATAGAAATCACATCAATTACAAGAAATTCATCAGGTGGTTGTTTGGAGTGCATTCCAAGTAAGGGGAAAATGTGGACTTCATCCTGACGTGCCTCAGATGGTCGAATGAAGGAACCAAGCNAGAGATTTGGGTTTGTGGGTGTACCACACAATAGAAATCACATCAATTACAAGAAATTCATCAGGTGGTTGTTTGGAGTGCATTCCAAGTAAGGGGAAAATGTGGACTTCATCCTGACGTGCCTCAGATGGTCGAATGAAGGAACCAAGATATTGGTTTCACGAGGAAACCTCGATATTTCTTGGGGGACATTAGTTCCACGAGGGAACCTCGATGTGTCCTAGAGATGTTTGAGGCAACAATATGAGACATTCTCCCCAGAGGGTCCTGTGTGGAATAGTAGGGGGAATGTGGAATTCATACTGGCATGGCTCAGACAGTTAGATGAAGGAACCAAGACATTGGTTTCACGAGGAAACCTCGATATGTCTTGTGAGACGTTGGTTCCATGATGAAAACTCGATATGTCTTAGACATGTGTTTCACAAGGGAACCACGAGATGTCTAGTATGGACATAGTTCATGAGTGAAACCTGAGGTTGGACACTTCAGGATATTTGGGTGTCCAATATACAATCATGTACCCAAGGAGAAAAGGACCAAGCTAGACCCTTCGGGCCAAAAGGGTACATTTGTGGGGTGCAATGAGTCTTTGAAGGCATATTGGATCTACATCCCTGGTCAGAGACAGATTGAGGTGAGCAGAGATGTTACCTTTGAGGAGGAGGTAGCCTCATGACGAGATTGATAGTGAGAGACATGACGAGATGCTGCCTTCTCCCCCTCACCCTCCAGTAATTCAGAGGGAGTCAGTTGAGCATGTTTATCCAATTGATCTCATTGATCTTGTAGCTCCAGTTGATGTTCCCAAAGGTATTGCAGTAGGTCGATAAATACCCGCATGGGCTTGTCAGAGTCTACAGGAGGCAGAAGGACATGCAACTCCTCGTGGTACCTTTCGAGAGAGAAAGAGACCTCAGAGATATTCGTGTTATGCCGCAGTTATGAGCCACATCATTGATTATGATTCTTCCTTTCATGGGGAAGCATCTAGTCATCCAATATGGAGAGATGCCATGATGGAGGAGTATTAGTCCATCATGAAGAATGATGTGTGGAATATTGTTTCGAGACCTAAGGGGAAGTATGTACTGACTTCCAAGTGGATCTATAAGATCAAACACACAACTGATGGGAGCATCGAGAAGCGCAAAGAGAGATTTGTTGCTAGAGGATTCTCTCAGGTGGAGGGAATACATTATGAAGAGACATTTGCTCATGTTGCTCGATACACTTCTATCAGGACGATTATTGCCCTTGCAACATCCATGGGTTGGAGACTACATCAGATGGATCTGAAGACAACCTTTCTCAATGGAGAGATTGAGGAAGAAGTATACATCGAGCATCCATATGGTTTCATGATATATGAGAAGGAGTTTCATGTGTACAGGTTGAAGAAGGCCCTATATGGACTCAAGTAGGCACCTCAAGCTTGATATGTGAGGATTTATGGATACATGATGAGTTTGGGCTTCAACAAAAGTGTTGTTGATCCCAACTTGTACTACAAGAATGTTAATGGTGAGTCCCTGATTTTGGTCATCTACACTGATGATTTATTCCTCACCGGTATAGAGAGCCTTATTTTTGAATGCAAGTATGCGTTGGCATCTAAGTTTGAGATGAAGGACCTTGGTATGATGCACTACTTCTTGGGACTAGAGGTGTGGAAGAGAATTGATGAGATCTTCATGAGTCAGGGGAAGTACACAGTTGAGATATTGAAAAAGTTTGGGATGTTGAACTGTAAGACCATGGCTACACCAATGGTGACGAATCTAAAGAAACTAAGTGTGTCTTCTTCTAATTCTGATGAGATTGATATGACCATGTATAGACAACTGATTGGATCATTGAAGTATCTGGTTAACACAAGACCAAATAGTTTCTATGTAGTGAGTGCACTTAGCCAGTTTATGAGTCAACCGAAACAGACACATTGGATTATTGCAAAGCATGTGTTGAGATACCTATGAGGCACATTTGGACATGTGCTGAATTCCATCGTTATTAATTGTGATACCCAGAGTTGTTTGAAGCTCTCAAAGAATCCAATGTTTTATGAAAAATTGAAACACATTGAGATCAAGTACCATTACATCCGAGACATGGTGCAGAGGAAGGAATTAATGGTACAATACTTTCCTACATATGAGCAGGTTGTTTATGTTCTTACCAAACCCCTTACTAGGACAAAGTTCAAGTACTTTTGTGATAGACCTAGCATGGTAGAGAATGAATCCCTTGCTAAGAGGGAGTGTTGATGTTTGTAGCTTCCTGAGACATTCTCCAGATCGTACTCCTCTGTGACTGAGTTGCGTTGATCTGTGAGGACACTTATCTAAGAATGGATAAGTGGGTTTGGGCTTATAGCCCAACATCCATTGTGGAGAGCACATGAGGACACGTCCCTTGTGGAGAGCACATGAGGACATGTCAAGGGAGTTGACCTTGATGTCACACACTGTAGAGAGTTGACCCTAGTGTTTCTAGATGGATTAGCCTCTTGAAGTCCACATGGGAGTGCCATGTGTGATGAACCTTTTGCTACTACAAGTGGTTGTGTACCACTGGCAGTCACTGGACAACAACTATGTGCTACTAGTTGATTACAGAGTAATCAGTGGACTACTAGATGAAGACATCATGGAAAAGATACCTCCCTAGCTAAGAGGGAGTGTTGATGTTTCAACATTGGGTGGACCTTCTCCTAGATTTGGATGCAGACCAAGGGAGATATGATACCTTTATCATATAGGTGCACGTGTGGTAAATGGGCCCAGGTGTAGTCCTTCCTTGATCATGACAAGGAATAATATGGATTCGAGGTGTTTTCCATGTGTCAGTTAGCATCGGGATGACATTCACTCACAGGTGTGTACCTGTGGTGAATGACCTTGGTGTGGTCTTTTTCCTAGTCATGGTGATTTGAAAAGGAATGATAAAAGACTTAAGATGCTAGATGTTATCACATGCAGAACCAAAGTGAGCCTGATCTCAAAGAGAGTCAGTTGGCTCAGAGGGACAGTAGCAGGGAGAATTTCCCCTCAATTCAGGTGGGAGAGAGACATCTCCAAGCACTGATAGATAAATGTCATGAGTCCAGGGAGAAGTTTGTATACTTCAAAGACAAACTTGGCATGATGCAGAATGTCTCCCTCGTTGAGAGGGAGTGTTGATGTTTGGACAACATTGGGAATACATTCTTCTAGATTAATAATTAATAATTATTAAATAATATATATACTAAGTAATAATAATAATAAATAGTTATTGATTATCCAAGGGACACATCCTTTCATGGATGGTCACCATATGTTCTCTATATATGGAAGACTCATCATTGTAATAATATATCGAATATACATATAATCTCATATGAAAAATCAACACTATTTTCACAACATATCCCTTTAAAGGTGAAGAAAGTTAAGGTGAGGCAGATTTCAATGAGGTTTAGGGTTTTTGGGTCTACAAATTTGGAGATAAGGTCAAGCGCTTCTAAAACATAAATTTTGGTGAATAGGGACACAACATCTTAACATCATTTTTCACCATCCCTCTTTGACCTCTGTCTTTAACCATCTTAATATCATTTCACCCTATATCCAATTTACTATGGAAATCCAAAAGGAAAACTCTCTTCCCTTTTTGGATGTTCTATTACCCATCTTCCCAAAGGCACCCTTACCCACCAAGTTTATAGAAAAAAACTCACACCGACCATTATCTTTGTGCCCTTTCTCACCATCACCCTATCCAAAAATCTACCATTTAAAAAACTCTAATTGCTCAAGCCATTCAAATCTTAGCTCCTCATTTCCTTGAGAAAGAAAAATCCCACCTTACAAAGGCCCTTGTGGCCAATGGTTATTCAATCACTCAAATCAACAAGKCCTTTCGCTCAACCTRRCATTCTAATTCTAAAAACTATACTTTCTCTTCCCTACCCCTAGCTCTCATTTTTCTTCTCTACATCCARGGTACTACARATCATATTTCAAATATTTTGGCCAAATATATATATATCAAAACTCTYTTTAAACCTTWTAAAACCCTTAAACAATTATTTAGAAAAACCAAGGATAAATGTAACCCCATGCTTGGCTAAGGAGTCTACCAAATTCCCTGCTCTTGTGACAATTCATATATAGGCCAAACCAACAAATCTCAAATCTTGGCTCAAAGAACATACCTCATTTCCAATTCAACTATCATTGAACACTCCTACAATTCTAAACATCTAGTTTGCTTTGACTAGACCAAAATTCTTGCTTCAACACTCTATCACTCCTCCCATATCACTCAAGAAGCATTGGAAATTGAAAAACATCCTAATAATTTTAATTAGGAAGATGTGCTTCTCACCCAATTTAACTCCTTTTTAACTCGACACATCCTTTTTCCATTTTGACTTTTTTCTTTTCTTTTAAAATATACAATTTTAATATATGAGCCTTTATTCTTCCTTTTGTTTTGACAATAAATACCTTTTATAGTTTCCCAATGATCTTTTATCATTTTATCTTTTATAAAATTGCTCCATGGTTATCCTTTGTTGTTAACCTTATAAATCTCAACTCGACACTCTTTTTTATTATTTCATCTTTATTTGTCTTTAAAAATGCTAACCTTATAAATCTCAACTCGACACTCTTTTTTATTATTTCATCTTTATTTGTCTTTAAAAATGATGGGTAGAATGTTTAGAAAATTCCTCTAATATAATTTATTTATGACATTAATATGATTTATTAATTTATTTTTAAGAAAAATATTTAGTTTTATCGTGAATATTTTTTAGTAATTAAAATTTAATAATGTAGAAAAGTCAAAATATATTTTTTAAGCACATTTGTTAATTTATATTAAGAAACAAGGAAAATATTCAACACAATCCATTTGATGTTGATGTGCCACTAGAAACCATACCAACAACAATGTTACAAGTCCACGATCCATCTAGTATTAGAGAGGTTTTTGATTAAGACCCTGCTGGTTACATATTCTATCCACCATAAAAACTTAAATATACTAAGGTGTTGTCCTCCTATGAGGCAACCATGAATGCTATGTGGTTGTCTGTCCCCTGCCTCCATTGCCGAGTGGAGACGTCATTATTTGACACGAAATCCCATTCCCATCTCGTCCATATCACCCCATGTAACACCCCATAGAAAGTCAAAATATTTTATTGATTCAACTCATGAATTAATTAATTTTTTTATGACTTCTACTTAGATTTAAAATTAGGCCAAACTTGTAGGAATACCTTTTGTTGTAGGTTAAAAGTTCTACGAAATGACTTTTATCAGGTTATATTTTCTGGGTATATTTGCTTGAAATTTGGTGAGAAATAGTTAGATCAGCGACTTGAGTGATTATTTCTGTATAATCCAAGGGCTCTAAGGGTTTTTCAGCATTTTGATTCCCTTTATGTATTCAAAAATGGATTTAAAACAATAAAAAATGGTGATTTCATATAGATTTAAATCGTCCATTTCGTAGAACAGGTAAACAACTCCATATATTTTTCACTCGGTTACATGAATTTAAGCGTTGGCTAAACGTTTTACCTTTAAGCGTTGGCTAAACGTTCTACCTTTTGGGATTTTTGGTAGGAATTGGCTGGAATCTGAGGATGTAAATTTGAACAAAATCTCTATTTTATATTGTTTAAATTGCATTTTTGAATGCATAAATGGATTCAGAGTGGTGAAAAACCCTGGGACACTTGGATTATACAAACTTAACCACTCAAATCTGCAGATCCAACCATTCATCACCAAATTTTCGGACAAAATCAAACAAAAAAAAATTACCTAAAAACAGCCAAAAAAAAATAAAAAAAAATAGAACGTTTAAAATACTGCTAAAATTTATACCCAATTCTTATTAAATTTATAACCCAAAAAATCCAGTTATTATCAATTTAATTTAATTTTCTAACATTTTAAATTTATCGTAACTATAAAACTTGATCTGAAAAAATATATTTTATTTGCTAATTACACTTCTTCCAAAATAACTCATCACCAACGATATAAGCAGCCATGTGGACTTTTCAGCCTACGGTTCGTGGACTGTGAAAAATCGAACAACAGCTTACATTCAA
>JASDQU010031849.1:0-13437 GCA_032191745.1 Picea mariana | reverse complement strand
TACCTAGGGCCTTGGGGCCTTGAAGATCATGTGTTGGATGATGTCAGGTGAAATCATACAACCACTGCAACCATTTGATCATCTCATCAACATATCCCCCCCTATGATTAATCATATAATACAAAAAATATAAGTCAAGAACATAATAATCATGAGTATAAACACACATATAATCGATCATGAAATAAAACTCATGAAGATGGGAAAGTGGGAGGAATTCATGATGGAAAGAAAAGCGACATGTTTGATCAATCCATCTTCGAACTGGGATATCATATGTAGATGAAGGCTCATATTTGTCGTCCTTATCATAGTCACCTCCCTTTGAGGATTGAGGAATCATGTGAAAACCTGAGAAAGACCTATGACTTCTTTGAAAATAGGAAGGGAGAGGATCAGTTCTAGAGAAAGGAAACCGTTGCTTCTTCATCGGTGAATCATCATAAAAATTTCCAAGATGAGAGTGTTTTCGCTTCATACAGTGAGCTTGTGACTTCCCTAGAGTGGCTATGTCATGGCGCTCATATGAATCTAGGGGAAAAGGTAGTTGGAAGTCTTCAAAGAAAAAATATGCATCCTCAAAAGGGTGTGCATCATAACTTCCAAAGGGAAATCAAAAATTACCCTGAGTGTGTTGCGACAAGTCATCCTCGGGGGAATGGAATAAATATGTAACCAAGTCATCATCAGGCTGCCACATATGTGGATCAAAAACACATGGAGACCAATCTTTTGGAAGTGACAAATGGAGGTTCCCCTTTGCTTGAGGGATACCTTCAACATCATAAATGGGATCTCCATCAATAATGAAAAAAGTCACGTCCCATCTATGTGTCCCAATATGTGTGAACTCATCAATGCATTGGTTAAATACATCATATTCATTCTCTACAGGATCATCTACAACATCATGGATAATCACTTCTTCTCCTTCATGTGCAGGAAAAAGACAAGGTAGGGAAACTTCATTTTTAGAATCACGAAACAAAGTGTCATTGAGATCCTCAAACGGGTCAGGACTCATCATGTCTTCTTCTTGATGTGTGGGAGGAATGCACACTTCATCATCATCGGATGTCTCATCTAGATCTTTGACATGAGAGGTTTCACCAGGATCTTCTAGGTAATTTCCTTCATAGATTTTCTCTTGAAGGAATTCTTCATTTTCTGAGCCACAGAATAAGGAATCATCAAGGTCCTGAAGAGGGTGATCACGCACCATAATCTCCTCTTCCTTAACAGGAGGCATGTGAACTTGGACAACCTCTTCAGGTGGAGGGGTGGGTATTAGCAATTTGTCATCATGACGACCTTCCTTTTTGACATAAAAATCTATGTCTCCTTCATCATTAACAAGGTCTTAGTTCTGAGCTTTGTGAGCTTCTCTAATATATTCCACTATCTCAATGGTAAAATCTTCTTTTTCTAGGAGTAGTGTGAGATCATGAAGGATGTATTCATATGTCTTAGATTTCAATCGAAAATACTCAATAAATATACCAATGAGATCTATGAGAGAAGGTATGCGCTTGGGTTTGCAACGATCTTTGACCCATGTTTTCCTTCTCTGGGGAATATACATTATAAAAACCACTATCTACACATCTTCGCAAGATGTCTTTTCCCATAGGTACTTGAGGAAGTTTACAATTTGTTGGGCAATGGAATACCCCTAGTAACTTGGGAGACTATCCACCCATATTTTATCGATATATACTTTATTTGAATAGCCCTCGATACTTTCAAAGTCAATGGAGGGAAACATTTCATGAAGAGGAGGAGAAGGAAGAGCGATGTTTTCATAGCTCAAAGGTGTCAATGGAGTCGCCGAATGATATTTTTAAGATCATCAAAGGATGGAAAAAGGGAAAAGAGGGAAAGATGGGTTCGTGGAAGGTGGAGTCCCCAATTGAAATTCAAGGAGATTTTATCAAGGGTGGAAAGGGAATGTCCCTTGGGTGTATTCTCCAGGAAATATAAGGGATAGAGGCTTTGGGAGGGAAGCTTTACAAAGTGTCTATTGAGCACTCAACACACCCTAAAATCCTGAAATTTTGTCACTTTTTGGGTACCACTTGTTTTCTTCACTGTCTGAATCGATTTCACTTTGGGAAATTATTTATATTTGTGTTGTTTTCACTACTCTTATCATCAATTCAAGTTTGTTTGAACTTGTTAACCCCATGTCTAAAAGAACTTAACACCAAAATTGAGAATTACAACTAACACTGCACCTAACGCGCTCAGGTTCGGTGTCGGAAAAAAATAAAGAAAGTAAAGGAACCACATAGTTACAATAGTCATCGAGCACTGATCCCCGATCAACATAGGCAGAAGGTGCGGTTGGTTTGCATAAGTTATTCACAAAAAGTTTCGAGAGATATCTGATCCCCTTCGGCATCAACAAAAACATGGGAAGGATAGACATTGACAAAGGATGTAAAGAAATCATCGATAGACAATGACTGATGTGCTTTATCGGGGTTGGGGAAATATTGAAAAGTTAAAACAATCATTTTTGTTCGAGACAATCATATCACCGATCCCCGATACCTAATGCGTTTTCAGCATCGAGACTTTTTCGAGAGAAGTCAATCTGAGAGAACTTGGGTAGGTTGATCATTGATCGTCGATCCTAGATACTTTTTGGCGTCGACAAGATAGGATTGGGTCTTAGAATGTATAGCTTAAATAAAGTCTCGATTTTGATTAACACGATCAAATGAAGTCACTGGTCTTGAATGCCATGTGTCTTTACCACGCAAGGGGGTTGTACGACCTAGTTTTATCCTGAGTCATTTTAAGGTTCCCTTGGTCCCAGTCACACCTCTTGGTTAGCTTTTCCATGTTAGCTTCGTATGACAAGATCGATCGGCATAAGAAATTTTGCAAGGAGATATCAACAAAAATGTTTGAAACACAATCCCGACCCCCAATCCACCAACAAAACTAGCGAAACGATGGGATGCTTGTGGCATAATATACAATCGGATTTGGACATTTAATAGACCAATTAATGTCGATCATGCATTTGTTTCTACCTCGTGCACTAATTAGACAACAACAATTTGAAATCACCGATAGACCACATTACCATGCGCGCCCGCACCGTCAACTCACGATGAATTTAAGTTTAAACATCTTTGAATATCTGGTGGCAGATTTAATGAAATTACACTCATAACCCAAATTAAATGGATGATGCGACAAGGTAAGCTCATTCTTTTTTAAATCTCTAGAATGGTTTTGAGTGAATTCATTCTGCGCACAAGTTGAATTCCAAAGCATCCAAAGGAGCAGAGCAAACATATCGAGACTGTATCGACCCTATGATTATCAAAACCAGGTTTAACAAGCTGCAGGGGTATGTATTCAAGTTTGTCAATTCATGGTTGTAATATATGCATTCATTTTTCTTGCACAGTCTCTAAACTATGTTCTAGTTGAAGGTAAGATGTCGTCGAGAAATCCAACCACCAGACACTCGCCGAGGGCACCCAAACTAAAATAAGTTGAAACAGGCGAAGGTTCCTCTCCGGGGACCACGAGGAAGTTGGAGTAGTCTCTCAGGGCAGAGCCTGTTATTAAAACATCAACAAAGAAATATTTTGTCCAGCCTCCGGCCTTCGGTGATATTGAAGCAAGAACCAGATCCAAAATAATGCTCCCAAAGTGGAGGGATATATTCAACATAATTATCCGAGAAGAATACCCAGAGTATATCCCACACAATGACCCAGATGTGAGGGCACTCGATGACCAGGTGTTCCCAAACATCCGACGGTTGTATTTACACATGGTGGAAAGAAGAACCCCATTTTTCCCTTGCATAGAGGTTATACAAATGGGAAGAAGTTCTTGATCAATGATTAGAATGGAAGATGTGTCAGAGTTTTCCTCCTAAAAAAAGTCCATAAATACTACAAGCTCGGGGACCCAGAGGAGTGGCTCAACACGGACTTTGTGGTGAATTTCTATTAATTCCATGACACCAGTCAATTGATGGCCTCATGGTGGAAGGAAGATAAGAAGTTCACTAACCAGAGTAATGGCTGGTATGGAACAATTAACCTGAGAGAGCCATACATCTATTTGGTTGCTCTCATCTGCCAGTTATATGGAGAAAAGGACTGCTCCAAGTTTTCGGAAGCATGGATGTCGTTGGCATACATAGTGGCGATCTCCAGAAGAAGCTTCAACTGGGGAGCGATAATCTCAAAACAATTAATCATCTATGTATAGCAGGCTCAGATGCCGAAAGAAGGGGAGGCACCCACTTTCTACATGGCCTCGTACCTGCTCGATGTCATGTGTGCAAGGAATGTCTCTGTTGGCATGAATTTAACCTGGCATGTTGTAGAGCTCTCGGTCCACGTCTACTTCAACATACTATTGGAGAATAGGTACAAGAAATCTTATGCACTCATGTGTGATGAATTCATCTCCCGTATTCATTTTATAATTTTCAAGAAGGAATTCCCAAGATTATCTGCAACAACCAAGAAAATGGTATAAAAAGTAGGCCATTGTTATTTATACAAATGATCAACCTACATTAGGGTGTTCGAGGCCACTGGAGCACCACATATCCTACCTGCTCATGTCCCAAACCGGCTCATTGTCAGAGAAATCTTCTATCAAACTATCTTGCAGGGCTACAATGCCACATTGGTCAAGGACAAGAAGTGAGCTTTCATACCCTATAGTTTCCACGTGGGGTTCTATCTGGTGAAGGACACTTCTCAAGCCAAACAAGAAGGGCTTAGACAACTGGAATCCAGGTTCCCAACAGGTCGATTCCGCAATAATGACCCTAAAGGCATGGTCCTCGAACATGCTTCACAGGTATCATCATGTTGGCCATGTGTGCATGATAAGTTTGAGGATGAAATTTTCACAGAATGCACCCATGACTGGGACAAGGTGGTGCAGAGGATGGCCAACCCAAACATGACTAGGTTCAAGGCCATGAGCATGGATGAACAGGTGGAAACAATAGAGAAGTCAACTCAAGAGGTCCTTAGCTCTAGGGAAGAAATCAGAGAGACAGAGACAACAGAGGCACAGAGAAGGGGATTGCTCTTGCTAGAAGGGGCATAAAGAATCATTGATTAATTGAAAAATGACCCTAATCTGATAGAAATGAAGAGGATTCCCACTGATGACCCAATCAAAATCTTAGGGGAACCAAGTGGCCTAGAGCCAATGCATCTTGAAGAAATCACCAGGTCAAAAAACCACAAAGTGCCACCATCACAGATCAGATCACCAGGGGAAATGTCAACCCAGCCCGAGATAGCGAGTACATCAGAGAGAATAGGTGTACCAAATTGCTTGTTCTATTTGATAATCATCCATGATGATGAGGAGAGTTCAGAGGTGTCCATGGTCACTCTAGTGCAGATTACAGAGGAGAAAGAGCTTGAGAGTGCATCCACCCCGGGTCCCGATGCTCTAGTTCAAAGCTGTCCGAAGATCGAGCATGAGGCGAAAAGTGTCTTAGACACCGAGTCACTCGACATATCGGGAACCCTAATGGACAAATCGAAGGATGAATTAGGAGAGGGTGAACAAGAAGAAGAAATTCCACAACAGGAAATCAGAATTTCAACAACCGATCATTAAGTAAGTACCGAACTTGCCTTTGATTCCTCAGTTTTGACCGGTGACTTGCCACTCGATGAGAAAAAACCAGAGCCTAGGCCATCGGGACATACAAAAGAGGTGCAAGAACCCAACCTTGAATAGATATACACAGTCGAGAGCCTAGGAAATACTTTAACTTGGGGAGAAAAACAAATACCCGAACCTATTTATGAGGTCGTCGATATAAAAGAAATCGCCTATGACCGAAAGAGGAAATCCATCATGAAGAGAACCACTAAGAAGAGGAGGCATACAGTGGACAGTTCAATCCTCATAACCACAGAGGAGAAATTGATCAGCACAGATAATTCCAAGACATCTGAGCTTATTAGCGCAGGGATGGTCATCAGAGATGCCACCCTTGATAGACCAAGGAAATATGTAGAGGAGTTGGTCGTTGTGCTAAACGAGCTGAAGCATTTGCACCATTTGGTGAAATACTATCAGGACTCCACAAAGGCCACGATTTTTTTGAGAAGTGAGTTCCAATATGCCTACAAAAAATTCACAAATGAACGACACCTTTTCACTGCAGGGATAGTCGACTTCCAAGAAGACACTCTTATGGCACTATCGACCTGCAAAGATGTGGAAAGATGGTACGAGAAGGCCCACCAAGTAGTGGAAAGAATTTATTACATCAGCGCAGTTCAAAAGGGCTGAGACGCCGAAGAGCATGACATTTGGGGTGCTGAGGGACAGCAGCATAGATCGGATAAGGAAGGTGACCGAATACTGGGTGAAAATGGCCCAAGAACCTCAACGGGATATTCAAGAAATATGGGTCGATTGCGAAAGGATATGGGTCAAGATCAATCAGGAGATGAAATACATCGGTCTCCCAAAATTCAGCTCACCTGAGGACTTTGTCAACTTGCATGACATAGTCAAACAACAGGTAGAAAAAGACTCGACATGGACTGTAGAGATAACAAAGGTGGCGAACATGGCACCAAGACAAGTACAACATTTCATGGAGCACTTGATCAAGGTTCGAACAATATTACAGCAATTAAGTGCTAAAATAGTCAAGTATTGGGCACAAGCATTAGAAGTAAAGGAGATCCTTTCGGCCCCAATGGACCAACACAGATTCCTGTATGCCAACGCATGTGAGGAAATCTTCGTCAAATGGTTAGAGTATGAGAAGAGTCATCCACTTCAGTGAAACCATTCGATGACTCTTAGAAGACAAAAATATGGAAGCTCCACGTGGCAATGTTTTGTTTGGAAGCTCCATGTGGTGATGTTTTGTTTTACTTAGCTTGCACTTTCGATAGTTATTTTTAGTTAATGATTTGTTATAAATAAGAGGATTGACCTTTTAGAAAAGGTTGATGGTTTTGGAAAAGACCCTCATTTTTGGAATTGTAAAAAAAAATTTTGGAACTACTTTAATTGAGAAGTCTAGTTTAGGACCAGAGATAAACATATGTTTTTCATCAAAGGAATGTGTGATTGGATTTGAGGAGGAACTACTTCTGACTTTGATTCATGAATGGATGATGTAATGAGTAAGGGTTTCTGAATCTATTGATAAGTTAGTTGATTCAACATTTTTTTGTAGTTCTTGTTCTTAATGATGGAAAGAAAATTGTTGTGTTAATGTGTGATTAATGGTTAGAGCTAAGGAAACTATTTTTCTTGCCATCATTTTATTGCATGTATGTTTTCTTTCGATAATTGTGTCTCAATCAATAATTGAAATACCAACAAGTTGATGTATTAGTACTAAGCCTGTCATAGGTGTGAAAATATTTGTCTGCATGCTTGAGCACGAGGGTTATCCCAAGATCAACCTTCTCTAGTAATTAAGATTCCCCTTGTACCCAGCTGGTGTGTTCTAGCACGGATATTTTAGCGGACCCACCTACTAAAAGAAAATACAAAAGAGAATGTTTAAATTGAAGAAGGAACTTTCATAAGAAGACGTCATGTAAATCACTACGTAAAGCCCATTTATTATTTGGTTGGATCAACATATCTGGAGAACCATTCCACTATCAAACGTTGCAGAGTCTAATTGGGCCTCGGTGGTAGGTTTGTTTCATGTTGTTGAGTAAAACGGATTTATGACCCCTCAATAGAATTGGTGCTAGAAGGAGGGACTAATGAATGAATGCCTAACAATATTTTTGATATAATATTTCACTCAGCCTGTAGATTCAAAACAACCCACATGCATGGCTAGTCATTCTCAAGAAAACCCACATACACTGAGTACTCTTGAAATAAGTAACTCACCCCAGCAAGAGGAAGAACATTTATTCCCTAAAATAACTTACACTCTTCTCCACTAGGAGTTGAATCAGTTCAGAAGAATCACAAGAGCTTACGCCTGACAAATTGGAGCACTACCCTTAGCCCCGTTACTTCCTCGCAGAAAAAAAGTAAGAAGACCAGTGGTTGACACCCCCGACCAGGTTTTTGTTCACACGGTAGAACACCTGATAGATTTCTCCCTCACCGAGATTGAACATCCCTTCAATATAATCCCTGAAACATCAGTCAATAACTACTCTAAGCCCAACAATTTTGAATCTAATGAGGAAGGGTTTAACTCGGAACGCTCAGCTTCGGAGTCAAACGATATGAAGGATAATAATGATTGTAATGAAGAAAGGGGAAACCCACCTCAGAATAATCAACCTTGGTTGGCCCGAGATGCTTTGGCAATCCCTGGACGAGTACATAACCTTCCTTGACATCCAAAAAAGCTACTCCCTAAATTTGACTCTGAAACCACAGGATTGCTTGAAGACCATATCAAAAAGTTCATACTAGCTATTAGACTGATGAATGTCCAACATGAGGACATAGTATGCAGGATTTTCCCTTATACCTTTGAAAAATTAGCCTCTACATGGTATTTCAACCTGCCTGTAGGGTCCATAACTAGTTGGACAAAATTTCAAAAGGAGTTTTTAGACAAATTCATAGAAGAAACCACTACTTGAGCTTTGATGGTTGAGTTGTTCATCGCTACCATGAGTTCAAAAGAAAAGTTTAAATACTTCAATCAATGATTCACCACTATACTAAAAAAATTACAACCTGAAGCTAAACCCACTCAAGAGTTTCAAATCAAAGTATACACTAATGTTCTCCCTGCTTCCATTTCCATGTTTGTAAAAAGGGCTGCCAAAACAAATCTAGCTGAGAATTTCGAGGAAGCCAAAACAATTGAATTCCAAATGAAGGGATGTAAAGAATTCCAAGTCTCATTATTTAAGAAGGAAGCTCAACCTCCACCCAGGATAGGACTCCTTTTGACCAGACCCCCAGGGAAACAAACAGAACAAGGTCCTGAAAAGGGAAGTGGAGACATACAAGACCTACAAAGGATGATAAAGAAGTTGTCAAATGAAATCATAGACATGAAAAGAAGTGCAAGGGAAGGAAACCAATACCAAAGGCCCTATAAACCCTTTTTTAAAAGAAATCCACAATTCAAAGAAATTGAACCTCCCCCAGCCAACTTAAACATCGACCTGGGAAATGTAGCATATGACTCTTTCTGTACCTATCACCAAGAGAAACATTTTGAAAGAGACTGTCCATAATGGGTGCATGCCATGAATTTGATGGCTAACCGGTTCCTGGACAAAGTTTCCCTTACCAAACAATCAAGTGGCTCAACGATGAATATTTTTTATCAAGAAGAAGTTGACCCGCTGGACGAAACAACCATGTTGTTGTGGGACCTTGACCTGCCAATTCCTTCCGATGATCTATTTGAGTTCCAAGAACCACCCACTAAGGTCTTGGATGTGCAGATGCGAAGTAGGGATCAGTCGGTCTCAAATGACCTTATCATTTCCCAAACTTTGAGAGGAAAACAAACATTCGATCACCTGAAAGAACCTTTTGTCTCCCAAAGAAATCCTATAAACATCCATACATGAGAATCACCCAATTTTATGAGTGGGAAATCCCCCTACTGACTAGCACTTAGGGTTTTATCATGCATGCAGAAAAGACCTAAAGATTCCTACTTTTTACCATCATCCCAGACCTAATCCCCATTATTATTAAGCAAATACATAGTTAAGAAGATCAAGTGAACATACCTTATTTACGGCGTTTGATATCAATCCCTCTTCACACTTGGTCGCTCTTTGACTGCAACTCTCCTCCCAAGGCTGACTTGCATTCACAAAAGAAAAACAAAGAACTCCACATGAATTTGATCTACAGATTAATGGGTTAGAGATTTAATCAACATGTACGCAATAAACAATGAAAACCTCATATGTTGGGATGGGAAAAGTACGTCTTTATTATTAACTTCACTAAAGCAACTTACAATGATGAAGTCGGCCACTGCTCCACGAATTTGGTCCTGGGCTCCTCTTTTACTGTGCACCAACTGCTAACACACTTGCTTCTCTTCTTCGTTGAAATCACAAAATGGTTGCAGAATCTTGGGCAAAGGGGAATACGAATTCAGGTAGAGTTTCTTTACTATATTTTTCCTCTCTTAGAATGGGACCCCTACCCCTTCTTTTATAGGATAGAAGGAGCTAGGTATTTAGTCAAATGACTAGCCATGCATGGTTGAAAGGTTTAGTTAACTTACCCAAAACTGTGTGTTCCGTCAACAAATTCCATTTTTTGTGCTTTTGTAGGTACATGCGGGCTATAGTGGTTCAACTAGAGTGTACACGTGGGCTGTAGTGGAGCAAGGCGTGTGGGCCTTTAAAAAGGGTGTTTTTAAAAAGAGTTGTTCAGTACTGGCTTGGCAAAGAAGGTATATGAAATGTCCTAATGTCAGGTAATTATGTCTGGTGCAAATTAGGGTTATAACAGATGCCCCCTAATGTGTGAGGTCAGAAGAGTATCTGATGGCTGAAATACATTATCAATCTTTATCAACGTACCAAACCAGTGAGCCGAGGAACCAGAATTCGGGAGGTGCCATCTGCAAAATAAAAATTGTCTCACCAAGGAGGGCATACCCATGCTCGGGATGAAATAAAATCATGGCTACCAATCAAATACACTGTAGATCCATGTCATATAACTATATAAAGTGTAGCTGCGAGCAATACACAACGGATCTACATCTCAAAATCAAAAAGATATACATGTATAGTATCCATCTTCTAGAAGTTGATAAGGCCTGATGGCTGGAGATGATGTCTTCAGAGCTCGCGCATCAACTTCAAAATATTCAAAACTCAGGTAGGAGTGTAATATGAGTGTACAACTTCACTACCCAGAGGTCTTCGACAACTCATCGGTCATGGACTAGAGGATCTTTATGATCAGACTGGAGGCTTCATTGACTTTGAAAAAATACTTGATTGGAATTTCAGGATGGCTAGGCATGAGGGTAAGAGACAAACTGCAGATGGGCCGACTCAGGCTTGGTAAAAACTTCTCTTGGACAATAGCATGACAAATGATGAGACTCAGGCAGCATGGCATTGACATAAGTTCATGATGCAGGAGGCACCACAAACTCTCCATATGTTTAAAATAATAACCAAACGAAGGAGGACACAACTCTATGTAGATAGCTTCCTAAGGTCATATTAAATCCCAGATCTTGACAAACAAATGGAAGGATGTGCTTTGTCCTAGGGTGACTCATTGTGCTGCTAATAAAAAGAAAATACTTTTCCCTTCCTCTTTTTGGGGTATATTTGATTTTTTTGTCTTTTTCAATAATGTTGGAAAGCTTGAAAAAGGAATAAAAGAATACTACATTACAAAGGAGGATCGAGTGTTGCAAACATACTAGTTCCAAGCGCATGGAACACAGGGATGCTTAGGGCAAAGGGACATATGCAAGAAAAGGACACTCGGGAAAAATCCTCCAAGGGCTAAAGGTGTCAAGATGTAGAGGCAAAGTGTTATAGGGCTTGCGTATAAGGCATGCTTCAAATGGTTCAGTTGAGAGCAACATGGAGCCGACATTTAGACCAAAGACACAGGGATGCAAACGCGGTTAACAAAAAACACAATGGTAACATCCTTCGATGTACTTTTAATGAGCCCAGAGATAGTAAGCGTGACTGTTTTTCATATTTAGAGAGTCTGGAAAAACGTAAAAGGAGACTTTGCTGGGGTACCTTTTTCGAAGATAGTCTAGTCATCTCGAAAAAAGGGTAAACTAACACCAACCAGATGTCTATTCAAAACCATTTGAACGAGTGTGATAGAGACAAGATCACTTGACGATTTTTTCATTTTTGAGTCTGAAAAAAGATTAACTATGGACTCCGTCAGGAATGTTCTTCTGGACCATTTTAATAAGTGTGAAAGAATAAGGTCACTCGACGATCTTTTCAATTTTAGGGAGTCTGAAAAGAGCTTAAATAAGGACTCTGTGGGGGTTCCTTTTTCGTAAATTTAGTACCTCAGGCTCGAAAAAGGGTTAAAATTATACCTGAGAGTACTCTTCTAGAGAAACGAGGTCCCTAGAGTGTACCTTTGTTCGTACAGTTGACCATCTGGACCAAAAAAGGGGTAAACTACTGCCAGACAAATGTGACTTCAAATTTCAGTTTAGCGAGCGTGAAGGTCAACAAGATCACTCAACAATCTTTTCATGTTTAGAGGGTCTGAAAAGGGCTTAAAAAAAGATCTGTTGGGGGCTACAACTAATGTATGAAACTAGTTCAGGTAGAGCCCGCTACTAGGCTCAGACCAAGAATCTCTTCGATAGTCAATTTGGAAAGTCTCCCAAAAGGGAAGAAAACACAAACCACAGTGTAAGTCCTCTCGCGGTATAGAAACCATAGTCATGGATTCAAGGATAGCCTCATCTAAAGGCAATTCAAAATCCGAAAAATCACCCAAACAAGGGTCGACAGTCCCAAAGGGTGAAGTAAACTGACCATACTCCATATAACGATGGAGGTTCTGGCTAGGACTGGCAAAGTCTATCAGTGAAGAATCACAAGCACGAGGGCTTGAGTATCTATAAACAATGAGATCAGACTTAGAAGGATACTCAAGCCCACTTGGATCAAGAGGGGGAAGAAAGGGCTCCCATGCCCCCATTGGATAAACCAATGGATCAATTGTTGAGACCAAGTCTCGAGAGGTAAAACATGATTACGTAGGAACCTGCTCAGAAGAAATTGAACACTGAGGATAAGACACCACATAATTAACCCGTGGTGGGGTGGATTCTACATGAACACTAGGAACATATAAAGGGGCAACCTGAACTAACGCTGAATTAGGATGATGATTATCAAATTCCAGCTGGTCAGTAGTGACAATGATTCCATTGTGAGGGAAATGCATCACCCGAAAGAGCGTAGATACCACAACGTTCATAGCATATACATAATCATGCCCAAGAAGCATGTTGAAACCAAACGGGCCTTGCACCACTATAACATCGACACAGACAATCTTCCCACCTAATGAGATAGGCAACTGAGGAAGAACCCCCAAATATTCACTAGGACGTCTATCAAAAGCCAAAAACTCATTTGAAGTAGACACAAGCTCGGGGGAACCCAAGACTTTCCAAACCGAGGAGGATAAAATACTTGTCAAGGCTCCTTCATCCACAATACATTGATAAATGTTTGTTTAATTAACTTCAACCCTTATTTGAAAGGGTGCAGAGGAAGGAAGACGAGGCTCAACAAGGTCATTCCAATCAAAGGAAACCATCCTAGGGCTTGGAGGGGGTGTGCTCGGAATGAGTGGAATCCCCCCTTGTTCTGAAAATACTGAATTGGAAACGCTAAAAACATAGTTGGTAGACACTTCACTCCCCAAGAGAGGAGTGGGATCAGCCGAAGACTGCGTTGGTGTGACCACTTT
>JASDQU010031848.1:11292-22143 GCA_032191745.1 Picea mariana | reverse complement strand
TGATGATCACTTAAAGAAAGATTAAGAATATTTTAATATTGTTAAAATTGTTTAAGCTCAAAGACAACTGATTCACCCCCCCTCTCAGTTGTATTAGTAATTTCAACACGAGGGTCGATAGTCCCAAAGGGTGAAGTAAACTAACCATACTCCATATGACGATGGAGGCTCTCGGTGGGACTGGCAGAGTCTATCAACAAAGAATCACAAGCACGAGGTCTCGAGGATATACAAACATTGAGATTAGACTCATAAGGATACTCAAGCCCACTTGGACCAAGAGGGGGAAGAAAGGGCTCCCATGCCCCCATTGGATAAACCAATGGATCAATTGATGATTCAAAGTCTTGAGAAGGAAAACATGATTGCACAGGTTCCTGTTCAGAAGAAATTGAACACCGAGGATAAGATGCCACATAATTAACCCATGGCAGAGTGGAGTCTACACGAACACTAGGAACATATAAAGGGGCAACCTGAACTAGCACTGAATTAGGATGGTGATTATCAGATGCCAGTTGGTCAATAGTGACAATGCTTCCATTGTGAGGGAAATGCATGACCCGGAAGAGAGAAGATACCACAACAGTCATAGCATATACATAATCACACCTGAGAAGCATATTTAAATATAATGGGCCTTGCACCACTATAATATTGACACGGACAATATTCCCACCTAACGATCTAGGCAACTGAGGAAGAACCCCCAAATATTCACTAGGACGTCTGTCAAAATCCAACATCTCATGGGAAATAGACACAAGCTTGGGAGATCCCAAGACTTTCCAAACCGAGGAGGATAAAATACTTGCAGAGGATCCTTCATCCACGATACATCGATAAATATTTGTTGAATTAACTTCAACCCTTATTTGAAAGGGTGTAGAAGAAGGAAGAAGAGGCTCAACAAGGTCATTCCAATAAAAGGAAACCATCCCAGGGCTTGGAGGGCATGTACTCGAAATGAGCGGAATGCCCCCTTGTTCTGAAAGTATTGAACTAGAAATGCTAAAAACATAGTCGGTAGACACATCACTCTCTAAGAGAAGAGTGGGATCAACCGAAGACTGCATCGACGTGACCGATTTCTCAACTAATGGTTGAATAGGATGAGAGACTACATGGTCTAAAGGCACCTCACCCCCCAAAAAGGGAGTGGGATCAGTCGATGACTGGATTGGCATGAACACTTTCTCAACCAATGGCTGAATAGGCTGAGAGACTACAAGGTCTAAAGGTACCTCACCCCCCAAAAGAGGAGCAGGATCAACCGATGAATGCATCAACGCGACCACTTTCTCAACCAATGGCTGAATAGACTGCGATGAAACCTCAGAAGACTCAGAATCATAAGAGTTTGCAGACAGGGACCATAATGTTTGTACCTTTGGAAGGCCAGGGCACAAATGAGTAAGGTGATCTCCCTTGCAAAGATTACAGGGGAACTTAGGCTTACTTCCTATCTATCTAGGTTTCTCAACTGAATCAATGCCCCCAACATGACTATCAGTGTCTAGTTTCACATCTCCAACATGACTTGTAGAGGTTAGTGATGGGTCGATAACATGAATTACAGAGGCTACAGACCTATTACCAGTATGACTAGAAGGGACTGGACTTTTTCCCCCAGCATGACCTACAGAGGGTGGGTGCTTGCCCCCAACATAACTTGTAGAGGCTGGGTGATGGTCTTCAACATGACTTGTAGAGGTTGTCGACCTATCTCCAACATGACTCGTAGAGGTTGGTGATTTCTTCTTCATATTCTTCCTCTTTCTATTTTGTTTAGACTTCCGGTTACTAGTAACTGTACTTTCACCAGAGGCAGGAGAAGGAGGAGAAGACTTTGCTGATGAAGAAACATCAACAGGGTGCCCATGAATTAAGGTTCTTAATTGAGAAGCGTTAAGAGAATTCAAGACATTTGGAATGGTACCCAACCAAACCGGTAGTCCCACATTCAACCCAGGAGTGTACAAAGTGGTCATCAAAGGGACACCAATGTTTCCAAAGAAAGGAAAAGCACAAGAATCCCCTTGCGAAGGGGTTCCTTGGTTGGTATCATCAGGAACTTTAGCCATGAAGATATTATGTAGAGGTTCTCCCCTTGCGGGATCGTTTAAATGCGTAAAATTCTCACGCACTGACTCTGAAGAACCAGTGTTATCAAAACAACACCTATAAAGAGGCGGCTCCATGTTTCTAAGTGGAAGACTGAAAAATCCTCTCAACCAATGGAGTGGATGGTCTACCACCCTAGGTCAGAGACCCAAAGGCACGACATACTAACTCACTATGGAAAACTAGGGAGCACATAGCACACACTAAAAGTTCCTAAAGGAAAATCAAGCAAACGACTAACTAGTTGGAAGAACAGTTACACCAACCAACACTAGAGCAACTTACTGGTGCAAGTGAAACTCGAATACGGAAGCACCCTCCGGGTATACTCTGCAAAGCATGGCTCAATGTCTGCCCTAGGTACTATGGTATACCCCCACGGTCATCTGTGTAAGTCCCTAAAATAAATGAAACTAGGTTTCCAGCTCATGAACAATCACCAGGTGGGTATAGTCGACAGTCGGGTGGACCGCAATGAGCAGGGTATCAAGCCCGAAACCTATCAAGGGTATCGACAACAAGTGTTCTAGAAGACAACTGAGGACCTCGAACGGATTCGAGACCCATGAAGCTCGATGGCAAATGTGATCAACAAAATCCTAAGAAAAGTCCTCTATATGCGTTCTCCACTACGCTTGGTCCATCTTTGGAGGGGTTATCTCCGCTACCTTTTTGCACGCGACCTCATTTTTAGCCCCTGTGTTAGAGGGGGGTCCGGGATAATTTCCATGTTACTGGAATTCTACACTCCTTAGCATAGACTCGTATGTTTTTTTTAACGGCCTTGAATAGTTTCCTCTCCAACCTAATTCAAGGCCCTAACCCTAAACTAGTTGATGAACCCTACAAACATAAAATTCTAGTTATTTTTAATTAGCGTTATTTTTAAGGCTTGATTTACTCAAAAGGTGTGGTAGTGAAACTGATGTTGTCAAGACTCTTGCAGAAAAAAGAAATGATAAGAACACTAGCAAAGAAGGATTATCTTTCTTATTTTTCTTTTGAAATGCTTTTAAGATGAGAAGAAAACACAACACTATGCTAATTTCTTTTTCTTTTTCAAATAACAATGCAAGGGAAATGCCAAGAAAGAAAGAGAAGTAACAAGCTATTATATATATATATATATTTTCTTCCAATCAAAGAAGAAGTAACAAAACATTCTAAAAGAAACTGATGAATGCATGATTCATGGCCCCCCCGGGCCTTCTGGGGGATTTTTTATTTTTAAATGCAACTCATTTTTATCAAAATTTCAAGATAAAAATAAGTTTAAAAAGCTAAGAAATAGAAGAAATATTTTAATGAAAAAGCAAGCTATGCTGGAGTCCAACCTAGGCTAAAACTGCTATGATAGAGACTATAATCAGTCAGGGAAATCCTTGAAAAAATGACTCTTGAAAGGAAAGTGGATGACTGCCTCTTCAAATTTTTTTATAGACAGACACGTGATTGTCACTTCAACAACCAATGTATGCACGCGGGCTGTCCAAGGGCAGGGTGCGTATGCAAGCATGCAGGCCCACTATAGGTCGCGTGTGCCTCTGTTTCTCCTCAAAAAAGAAAGACAAGCAGATAAGCTCAGGCAGGGAGTATTGGTATTGAAAACCAAAACCCCTTAAAGGTGCAAAAACTTACTTTGACAAAGAAGAGGCAAGAAAAATTTAGCAAAACAAAGCTAACCTGAGGTCTTACCTAACTACTGACTGCACACAAAGACCAGGAAAGGATCCAAAAGACCCCTGATAAGGATCACTTCTGACAGGGGAGAGGATGACTGCCTCTTCCTGAGAAGGATTTTCTAGATTTTCAGACACGCAACTAACACTTCAACAACGTGCATACATACGCAGGTTGGTTAAATGTAGGGCACGTGCACACACGGGTTGCCCTTCTATAGGGCGGTATGACTCTGAGTTTTTCAAAAGTAGAAAAAGAAAGAGTCTGGTAAGAAAGGCAGGGAGTACTGGTATTGAGAGCCAGAAACCATGAACACTCAGACTTCTTGCAGAAACTCAAAAAAGGCAGTAAAACCAATTTCAAAATACCCAATAAAAAATCCCCAAAGAACCCTAGAGACTCCCTAGTGGAGTCGCCAATTCTGATGTGAGTGGGAAATCCCACTTACAGACTTAACATTTAAGGGCTCTAATCATGCATGCAAAAAATGACCATTTAAAGGCCTCTACTTTTTCCTATTCTCCCAACACAAAACCCCACATTCATGCAATACAAAGGTGCAAACAAGATTAGGTAACTCTACCTTAAATCCTTCGTTTGACATTGATCCCTTCACTTTCACTCGCTCCTTGACTGCAAGCCTCCTCCCAAAGCTGACTTGCATTCACACATGGACAGACAGAGAGCTGCAAACATGCATTTCATATACTAATTTTTGGGTTAGATGTGACAATATCATGAAATAAATACACAATTTGAACACATGATATGGTGGGCCGAAAAAAGTATTCCTTTTTGTATTAATCTTCACAAGAATAAACTTACAATATGTGGCCAACACTACTCCTCGAACCTGGTCCTGGGCTCCTCTTCACAATGCACCAACTACTCAACCTCATAATACAATTGTGGGAAATTGGGGCAAAGGGGGGATAAATTTGGGCAGAGTTTCTATGCTCTTCTTTTTTTTTTTTTTAAAATGGGACCCCTACCCCTTCTTTTATAGATATTTAGCCGGTTGAATGACTGGCCATAGGTAGTCAAATAGTTTTAGAAATTTCTTGAAACTCTGTTTCTCGTCTGCAACTTTCCATTTTTCGTGCTTTTGTCAGTATACGTGGGCTGTAGAAGGCCTGCATGCGTATGCATGAGTGAACACACGAGCCGTAGAAGGATAGGGAGTGTATGGCTCAAAAAGAGGGCTTTTTAGAAGAGCTTGGATCAAGAAAATGGCAACTAGTAGGGCCAGAGGCCAGGTATGTAGGCTGGGTGCAAATTAGGTTTATAACAATATACTTGAATGATAAATTTCCTTCATATCATAATAAGGAATCTAAAGCACATTTTTACTTGGCATATTTACACTTCTTACACCATACCTCACTCTTAAGGAGTATATGAGCCTCCCTTGATCGAGCCTCTATAAGAAAAAAAAATATAAATAATAAATAATAAATAAATAAAAAATTCCCATTAAGGATAGGGGATCTCATCACGAGCCAACCTATCACGATCATTAGACAACAACATAAGTGACATTCCCACTATGGCCACCACACCAGGGCAATCACCTTTGGCATTTTTTTCATCAAAGGACAAGAGGTCTCATCACGAGCCAACTTGTTCACTTGAGTTACATCTAGTGAGTGGCATTATCATCATCTACCTACCAAACTAGGATAATGGTATTTTTGGGAAAATACAATTCAAACTATTCATTAAGGATACATGCTCATCTATGGGTTAAAAGGAAACCTGGTCGAGGCTATGGATGCTAGCTGGCAGCAGTGGCTCTGCCTGTGGTATCAAAGTTTACCATACATACGCCAAGTTTTAGCGTGTTCCTAGATCTCCTTTCTAAAAACAACGAGGCTATCATTCTGGTTATATCCGATAAAAAGGGGAAGGTAACAATGTTATGTTATGTGGAATATTTCTAAAAACATATGAACAAATTTAAAATTATTCGAGATCTTCTTCTTTAAATGTTTTTTTGGTATGTCAGTTTTGAATTTCCCACACAAAGTGATGATTGTTCATAATTACTGTTAAAAGTGCTTTTTGAAAATAATGAATGATTGTGTTTTTTTCCCAGCAATAGCAGTGACATAATAATTACACCTTACCAGAACTACCTGCCATTATTACACTCATATGCTTTGACGGTCGAGGTCAACCTCTCTATTTATGGAGGGGCAGATGTTCCGCACATTTACCAATATACCGTACTAATTGGAATAAATGGAAAACTCACATTGTTATACACTTGTTGTTCCATGATAACTGTTATTTCTGGTAATATTTTTCCAGGGTTGGTTGAACTAAGCTGCAACAAGAAATGAGGGTTGTCCTCATCCAAACATGGGTGGCCGAACTGTACATCAAGAACCTACATTACATCAGGTAACTGACCAGGCAAGGGAATTTTTTACAACATTTAGGGTGGATGGAATACTTCAATAGATTGCAAGGGTATGATGAAAACATCACTCTAGCATTCTTCCATAATTTATAGCAGGGAGTCTCGGTAATTTGGGACATATAAGTTCCAATCACTATGCAAATCATAGCAGAGGTAACAGGCCTCCCCAATGAAGGTATACAATGGACAGGGAGGTACACAACACTTAAAGAGGTTGTGGAATATTTTGTGGAACCTGGTGAAGAATTTGATAAAAAGGGGAAGGGACTTAACCCCGCTACTCTCAGTGAGCCATGGAAGGAGTTAGCAGGAGTAATTCAGAAGTATATCACCTGTGATGGAAGATTTGATGTAATAAGACCGCGCCACCTCAAATTGTTGGTAGCACTGAAACAAAGGTTAGTAATAAGTTTGCCATTTTTTCTAAATGCTATGTTACATGAAGTTGCTGCAAGGACTCAGAAGGCTAAAGATCTAGTCAACATAATTAGCCACCATAGGTTAATAAATATAATAGTGAACAGGGCTTTGAGCTAAATTCAAATCACCTGGGGATATTTCATCGAGACCTTGCGAATTGAAAAACCCGAGATACACCATGAAAACCCTCCACATAAAATTGAGGAAGATCAGGAAGATGGAGACAATACCCAAACAGAAATTCCACTACCCCAGCCTGAAGCTGAGACAACTTAGGTAAGGGGAGAAACTATTGAAACAGAGGCCCAACCTACACAAAAAGAGGCTTAGACCTCACAAACAGAGGCCCATCTTACACAAACAGAGGCCCAGAGTACATAGATAGAGGCCCAGAACTCACAGGAAGAGGCCCAGCCTACATAAGCAGAGGCCTATAGTACACAAGTAGAGGCCCAGACCTCACAAATGAAAGCCCAGACTACACAGGCAGAGGCCCACATCACACAGGAAGAGATGTCAAAGAGGAAGAGAAAAATAACAATTGTTGCCTCAGAAACCTCCACTGTGAGAAAAAGAAGTAATAATAGGTTAGCACAAACCTAGGAAAAAGGGTAGGCAGAACAACCCTCACAGTACAATATTCAAGATAATGAAAACACAAAACACTCTTTACAAGGAAATACCCAGGAAAATACAAAACCATCACTCGAACACCTTACAACAAATTTCCTCAAGGGTTATGAAATCGATATGGCTCAAGTTCTAGAGAGTCTCGGGACAACAATTGACAAAGACACAAACAGGTCTGAAGAACATCAAGAACTAGCTTCATTTACAAACCCTGCTTCGGACCCCCCTGACATAGAAATGACATTCCCTGAAGAGCCTGAGGTAAATGGCCTTGAAGAACATACAGAACACACAGAGAAAATAGGATAACAACCATTGACTGAGCAATATGAAGAAAACCCTGACACTCATAAACGGAAAGAAGTAGGAAAAGGGCACAATAAAATAAATAAATTGAAGAAGGAAAACAAGTTGTATAGAAGGAAGGTTAAGAAAAGTAAAATACTAAAAAAGAAAGTTGGGAGACTCAAAGAAACAATTAAGGAATTGAGGAAACAATTGGAGAAACCTTTTAATACCTATGAAAGAAAGAAATAAAAAAGGCCTAAAACACAGGGAAGGAACCCACTTCTTAGGAAGACAGTTCATACAAGTTCTATTGGGACACATATAGAGTTGCAGACCCCTGCAAACACAACAAAAATGGAAGCTCAATCAGAAATACCATAAGAAGTAGCTTCTCAACCTGAGGAAGTGATTCCCATAAATTTTCCTACCCCTCTGGAGACCATTGATGCAGAAACCCAGACAAACATGACATCAACAGAAGAGGTAGCATGTCAGACTGAGGAAACATTTCAGTCTCCTGAGCAGAGTGTTGTCATTAATAGATTAAAGGCAGAGCTGGTGCAAGCCCAACAAGTCATTATTCGAAGCAAAGATGAAATGGTGCCCATGGAAGAGAATCAAAGAGTTGTTAAACAAATCAAAACCATGATAGTAATAGAGGAAGAGACTTATGCTGAGTTAACCAGGGCTCAAGGGAAGACAAAGAAAATACAAGGCCAATTAGAAAAATCTTTGGAGAAAATCAAGGAGATTTTCTTTATCTATGCTGATATAGTGGCCTGTAGGGCTCCTGCTACTAGTTACACTTTATTTTTATTGGAGCGTTATTTAATGTTAAGGGTAAAATTTATCAGACCAGGAAAACCATTTGAGTTCACTACTATTCCTGAGTTTGTTTCCTTCTTTAGAGAACAAGAAGAAGGAGTGAAATACTTCTTATGTGAATTGTACCTCCACAACTTCATCATGGGGGAGAACAGAGTAGATAACCCTATTCCTTTCATTGGAGATATACAGTTTCAAGCGTTCCTATCTTTTACCAAGAACCAAACTAGGTGGGCTAAGGCACACAAGGTTTTTATGAAAAGGGAGACTGGATTAGACCTCTGGATCAGAGGAGAGCCCCCTAAATCCTTTCCAGCCATTATGAGGCACAAAACATTCATGAAGAGGGTGGGGGGTGGGGGGCGGGGGGGTGTTGTAGACTCCTTAGCTCCTATCCACCGACAGGTTATACGTTCAAGTCTACCATATTTTAGGGATCTTAAAGAAGAAGCTCTTGCTGCTTCCAAATTGAGATGGGATGCCTCCCCAAATGCAGTCAAAATTAGGGAACCCTTTTTCTATAAGAACTTCCATGCAACTACCTTCAGGGTGGAAAGGTATGCCATAATGATCCTAGATGAGGGACCCGCCTAGATTGGGTGCAAATATAGTCCCCCTATTATTTGGTTTCATCTAGAAGGTTACCAAAAATATTATCAAATTAATAGGAAGAGGGAAGAATCTTCTTTTAAAGAGCTCAGACGCAAGAATGGGTTCAGGGAACCTGGTGAACCAACCTCTCCTCCCTGCAACATCACTATTTTACATGTAAGATCTCACCTTGCATGAGGACATGCAAGAATGTAAGATGGGGGGTATGTTGGGTTCAGGAAAAGGTACAAATATCCTCCTCATTTCCATGGTTTATGATATAATCTTGATTGACTTTTCTGTTAATTAGGAATAAAGTAGGATAGGAAATGATTAAAATGTCTTCTAGAAATATTATTGAGTAGTATTAGATAAATTCTAAAATTCGGTTGGAATTGTTTGATTTTATTGCAGGAATGGATAAATATTGTTAAACCCAAGATAGATAAGGAGATTTTGAAGATACATAGGCTATTGGAGGTTGAAGACTTTAGGTGCAAAGCAGTTTTGAGGAAAAATGATTCTCTATGTTATAAACTTTATAAATAGTAAAGCAATCCTGAGGATCTTTCGATCATTAAGATAGCTAATTTACCCATATGATTATAATATATAGAGGGTAATGAATCCTAAAAAGGATCATCGAAGAATTGTATCCAAGCATTCAGAACTCGGAACTGTTCTGTACAAACCGTCTTTTGTAAATGTTGTACCAATTATGAAATTAATAAAAGCCTTCGGTGTTTTCACCATTTCTGCATATTGGGTTTCTAGTAGCAGTGCTTCTGAGGACCAAGGGCCCAGTCTGAAGGAGTTACTGTCTCAATCTTTAATTGTATCAACTTGATTTCTATTATATGATTTAAATCTCTTTTGCAATATTTCAAGATAAATACATAAGTGTGTTGGTATTGTTATTGTTTTCTTACAAAAGATAAGGTGTTTCAATTGAATGTTATCGATTGTTGTTTGAGTTTACTGCTTGACGGTTCCTCTCATTTTCATACGTGTTGTTCCTTTCATTTAAAGTAGTATTTGTTGTTCCTTTCTCTTAAAGTAGTATTTGATGTTCCTTTTGCTTAAATTCTAGATTTGTTGTTCCTTCCTAATTTACAAGATTTAGCCATTTCTTTCAGCAGGTTATATAATCATCCATAGATTAGTTTATAAATCTTTTCATAGATTCAATTATTGTTTCTTAATTAGATCAATTCAACAATTTAATTACTTCATTTAATTCACAGCATGTTATAAAATCAGACTTCAATTCTATTAAGTAGAATATTAGTTTCAGAGTTTTAACGAATGTGCAAGGAACTTGATTGTGATAGACTCGGATTTGTTTTAACTACATGATTTTTAGCCTCTACAACTATATGATAGACTTTGTTGATATTCTTGAGATAAAAAGACGAATCCTCGGGTTGATAAATTAATGTTAAACTAAGGTTGTTTTTAGGAATTTACTGATAATCAATAATTCACAATGCCGAGAGCTACAGGAAGCTGAAGCACTGTTTCCAAAGATGCAGTACCAGATGAGCCCTACGACCCCCGGGTTGAGGTCATGGGTGATCTCAAGGGGAAGGTGGAGTAGTTCAAGCTCCTCGATCTCGACTTAACAGACCAAGTCTTGTTCCCCCAGATGAACACAGACATTTTCTGGAGTATCGTTCCAGAAGAGTTGGGAAGCATGCAGTTTGTGCCAAATCCTGAATTCATTAACTTGTTCAACTCAACCATCATGAACCTCAAGAAATTACGAGTGTTTTCCACCACTAGAAACATTGCGCGGTGCATCAAGTTCTTGATCAACAGGGTTCGTGACAGAAGTATATGGTTGGATAAGCGATATCCAATCCACGCCGAAG
>JASDQU010031848.1:0-11240 GCA_032191745.1 Picea mariana | reverse complement strand
GAAAAAAAGAAAGGGTATCCCAGCCTATATGAAAGGTTCCACACGCAGAGGGGGGTGCGCACAACCAAAATTGACCCCATACTACCTGAGACGATCAGGACTGGTTTCTACATCATAGCTAGTAAATTCATGAGGTCTTACTACAAGGGAGAATGAACACTAGATTCATTATCGGAGGTGGATTTTTGCGCCAATGGTTCTTTCTTCAACTAGTGTAGCTACCTGTTGGAGGAACTACTTGTGGCTTGTGAGGAATCCCAGGAGAAGGGAGGCACCTTCACATATGGATACTTGTTGCTTGCATTTGCAATTCTCAAGTGGACGCCACTCGCTGGAAGACCGTTAGTTCTAGAAGATAAGGGATTTTGGCCCTCGATCAAGTTTTGGAGAACCATGGTCATATTTTGACCATTTTTGGGATTTCGATAGGCTGGTCGAAGAGGGAGCGCCCAGATGAAGAGGAGATCATTGGATCTCGTCCCTTNGGGATGTCGGCCCATGGGTTTACCCATGTTTAGGCCCTTTTTGTAATATATAAATAAGTAGCGAGGCGATGTAATAAGAGGCCAGTGTGCTATGTGTGAATAGTTGTGAATGCTTTGTGCATAATGTATGTTAAGGCTTGTAGAGCTAAGTGCAAGCGCTTGTAAGTGCTTTGTGCACAAATTGTGTAAAGGCTTGGTGCTTGGACCTAACTCGGGGAAGGAGGATTTGGCGAGGTGCACATAGATCTCCTATCCCATGCAGAGATGGCTTTGTGGCTTTGTGCCTGTAAGAACATTGGAAGAAGCTAATAAAGAGGAGAAGAAGAGTTGGTGGATGTAGCCCCACACTAGGGTGAACCACGTATATCCCCTGGATTGTGCTTTTTGCTATACTGTTATTTTATTGTCTTAGTGCACTGTTATGATAGATAGATCTATGAATGCTTAAGTACTTTATGATGTGAATGAATGCTATATCTGCTTTGATGTTATGTGTTGAATGGTTAGATGTACTTAGATTTGGATTAATACTGCATTGTTCTGTAATTAGGGTTTTAACTTGTGATGTAAATAAGGGTTAAATACTAATGAATGTTAATTTCTAGGTGCTCTGTTAAGTATTTTGATCACAGATATGTGTCCCAGCTAGGTTGTAGACACTTAATTCCTGCAACCCCCCCTCTACCTCATGTGAGACTTCATCTGCTTCACAGGTGTTACCAAAAGGGTTGGTAGTTAGGGTTTTGTTGGTGCGTTGTTGTAGTGTTGAACCTTGGGTCTACCCATGTGCCAAAAAGGGGCGCTTAGTAAAAATGTTTGAGCCCTGGCATTCAAGGGAGGACTCAGAGAACACAAACTTCAACAACACGATGTTCTCCAAGTCATACAATGGGCTTATTGATGCAACACACAAGTTGCGCATTCCACAAGAGCTCCACAACTTCAATACAAGGAACATTGCCTTCAACATGAACCAACACCATGCATTTGTTTGGCCAAGACATGCCAATAGGGAGTACTTCCACTCACGAATTTTTTTGTTCTACTTGGACGAGGAGGCCTTCGACAAGGAGGTGATGTCATGGCCTAGAGTTAAACACAACCCACGCAAGTCAGGGATGCACTATGTTTTTCCTGTCGAGCTTCTGAAGAAGAAAGGTAAAGAAGCATGGGTAGGATCAATCTCAGGCTCATAGGCTCAGAAGAAAGAAGCTCCATCACAGACAGAATCTGAAGAAGAGGAGGAGACATAGCCATTAAAGTGCAAAAAGAGGACACTGTCAGTGTTCCCACAATTGCCAGAGAAATCCCTATTGACAGGTAAGGATGTCAACAGAATCCTTAGCGCTGAGTTCATTATAGATCCAATGGCCAAAAATCTCAGGTCAGGGATCTCGCCACGCAAGGTTCTAAAACACCAACCCATCTCATCCATCGTCCCTCGCACTCGCTCAACGGTTCGAGCAACCCTCACCTTACATATTCAGGATGACCTTGATCCTGACACCCTGCCATCCACCATCATCACTGAGCACCCTCCATTACCGCCACAACCCCAATCGCCACCTCCAAAAACCAATAGTCCACCCCAAACCACTGATCTAGAGATGAGCAGAGGCCAGAACTACCATAAACAAGCCTAGAGTTACCCGAGCAGAGACTAGAACTTCTTGGTGCAAGTCCAGAAGTACCTGAGCAGAGACTGCAACTGACTGGCCCAAACCTTGAAGCCCGGCACCAATAGATCGTACCTTTTGTGCAACATAAGGATGCTCCATCTTCGATGGAGATCCAAACAATTGTGAAGCTGCAAGTTCAAAGTCCCCTGTACACTTCCTCAATCATTAAGGTTGAGGGTGCCATGGGAAGCGAAACTAAGAAAGTGAAGGCATGTAAAGAGGTAGAGCTACTAGAGGTTTAGAAGGAAGAAAAGAAAACTTTAGAGCAGAGTGCAACATCAGCGCAAGAACATATGGAGCTAGTTCTCCAAAACCCTCAGTAGTTCACAGAGTTGTTGCAACTCTACCTAGCCATAATAGAGGTTTTGACGCTCCTGTCATCAGCATTGAGGTTAAGGATTGTGCCAGGACCATCCACAGGAGAGGAGGAGGTAAAGACCCCCTCAGAACAGTCAATGGCCAGTGGAATTCCAATGCAGGTCTGAGCACCCAAGGACACCACCCCTTCATCTGTTGACCTTGCATAGTGGCCAACAATGCACTTAGTTGGAATGATCTGAGCCTCAACTGATCAACTGGAGCAGAGGCTCCAGCATGTCGAAAGGTCTATAGAGTTCGCAAGGGAGGAAGCACTCCTTGAGAAATCATGCATAAAATAGGAGGAACACACCAAGATTCAAGTGGAGCACAAACTAGAAAGAGTTCAGGAAAGGCTTGCTGAAGCCTGGCCGGAAATAAGGAAGGTCGCACCCCAACTGCCAGAAGTTAGTGATGCAAGAGAGCCAGAGCATCAGATCAAATTTCTCCAAGGAGCATGGTCTCAATTATCCATTCGTGCTGAGCATCTGGAAGAGAAGTTATGGCAGACTCAACAAGAAGCAGAGCAACAACCTCAGAAGCTGTAGGAGAATATGGAGAAAATAGTGCTAGAAGGCAACAATGCCCTAGCAACACTACACAAGCACACAACTGAGTCCACACAAATATTTTGAGAAGTCAATGATTGGATGGGCATCTTCGCTAAGAGAAACCAAACTCTATAAGATGTGCGTACTAGAATCCAGTCACTGAATGAAGAATTTGCGGCTACTGTGGATCTGCTGGAGAAAAAATATAAGTTTGATCAAATTCAAAAAGTGAAAAATGAGCTGAACGCTATATTTGAGGCACAATTTGTATCTAAGAAGGAGTTGTATGACTTTCGACCTATCATTCAAACAATTTACATGCAAATGCATCAGGTTGATGCAATAGAAGATTTCGAATGGAACTCTTTGGTCGTATCCAAGCTGCCTAAGGAATGTATCACATATGCGACCCAATAGTTCTTTGTTGAGGCCTCACTCCTTGCTTGGAAATGGTAGGATAAAGTTGGGAGCTTTCAGGAAGTAAGGAAGCAGACCTTAGAGTTGGTCCCAAAGTTGGGCCCTTCATTNGAGGAAGAGAAAGCACAAGCAAAAGAGGAAAGGAAAGAGGAAAAGGAGGACAAGGGAAAACAACAATTTCTCCTTGAAGTTGCGAAAGATCCAAGTACTTGACTCGAGGGCGAGTCAACGCTTGTGGTCGGAGCTTGTTGGGCCCTTCGATTTTGGATGAGAAGCTGCACAAGAAGGACTATAGTCCCAGTTTTGGTTTAGCATGAGTTGTGAAAGCTACAAAAGAAGATGGATAGTGAAGCGAGGAAAAGTAACAGAAATTGGTTGTGAAAAGGACAACACAATGCCAGCAAGGCAAAAGCAGTTGCAACAGAACAAGAAAGCATGCAAGCCCAAAGCCAGAAGACCCTATTCAACTTATATATATGGGATGAATATGATTGTGAAAGGGTTCCCCCCTTTTTGTTTGGTTCATGTTGTTGTTCTTCTTGTTATTTTCTATTGTTGATAAGTTGGGATTGAGTTCTGTAAATTTAATCTGTATACAGTTTTTCATAAATGGAGCTCTGTGACATGGGTTCAAATCTAGAAGTCTGTAACAGAGCATTACTTTGTATCTTTGAGGCTATATATGATAATATCTGATGATAATATATAAATAAGGATCCAAAATTTTGAAATATGTTGCGTCATTCTGTGTTCATTCTTGTGAGGTGTATCTTTACAATACTTCTTTATGATTCATAAGTTCCATATCATGTTTCTGTGTATCATTGATTTTCACAACCTAAGTAGCTTCAGTTCCTGTGTGTATGAGCTCAGATATTTTCTATAGTTAGTTTGTCTTGCGCAAGATCATGGTGAATATTGAAGATTCTGTGAACCCACCTAGGAATTCTCCTTTCCCTTCCCTATCCTTTTGTCTTGGTTTCACTTCAAGTGATACTTCTTCTCTTTGGAGGAGATGAAAATGGTAGTGCTCTAGACTACACTGTACCTTTTGTTGGTAACCTGAGAAGGACCCTAGTCTGATCAATTCCGTGCCAACACAACTTGTACCTAAACCTATACCATCAACGAGTGCATCAACCATGCACCAAATATGTACCGATCATGCATCAAATACACATAAACTATGACTCATCAAGATGTACCAACATCATCCACTATACACCTCATGTATGTGCCAATCATCAACTACTTGTCTCAACCATGTACCCAACATGTACCTCAACCATATATCAAAGACATACACTGATATAACCATCACAATTTATCTAAAATTTCATCACTCTATCCATAAGCCCAATACCATAAACCATTACATCAAACCATGTTCCACAACCTCTATCTATAACATACCTCAACGAAAATCCCTCATCAATTTAATCATCCAAATCTGATTTGTAAATCTATAATAGACCTGGTATATATGATCACATACCTGCAAACCTTCCTTAACGTTAACAACAAGAGACTATCCATTTCATCAAACATTACTTTAGTCTCACATGACTAATTTTGGATTAGTCAACAACCCTAACTTGCAATAATTATAACTATGTACCTGTAATGAATAAATATTTGAAAATGGTACACAATGTTCTTCAGTGTCTTTTATGCAATTCCTCCATATTTCACTTCTTAGAACCTCTCAGAAAAGGAGTTACAGCAAAAATGGCATACCTTGTTGAATTTTGTCTTATTCTAGAGAGCGGACTTGTAGAGCATGCCTCGCATGGAATATTTGTTGTATAGATCTAAAAATGGTACACATAATACTACAGACTGTACTATAACCAATACATTTGGTCTTACTAAATTTGGATCTGTTATGAATAATTTATGACATTTTTACCCGAAACACCTGTTTTAGACTAGTTTCAGGACTAGACACAAACCCAATTTTCCACAGAGTGCAACTCCAAAAATACAACGAGCCACAAGCTGAATTTTTTATCACAACTACTTGGATATGTTTCCTCAATGGTATCTAGATTTTTTGTTTTGAATCATTCTATAAAAAGAGTTATTGTGAAAATGGTGAGATGACCTGTAAGTTATAACATACCTTAGAAAGAATCATCCAAATAATTTATCATCCGTTTAATTTTGGCCTTCTTTACACCACCTTCCCTCTGAAATTCTCCTTATATATCCTTTGGTTACCTCAGTCAATTTTAGATATTCAATATGCTAAAGTTTGATTAGATGTGATACCCTTTCCTCTTATTTATACTTTTATGTAGCTTCCTCAAGGGGTTACCTTCTAACCATCTTAAACCACTTTCCTTATTTTAGGGCTAACCCACTTCTAACCACTTCTTCACTTAGTAATTTCTACATTAACTTTATTATTTAAATAATTTATTTTGTATCCACTTTGACTTATAGTACACTCATCACTTCAATTTATTATTTAAATAATTTCTTTTTTGCAACCACTTTGACTACTTTGACCTTTCGGGGCCTCTAGATGACTCATGAGAGTTCTCCAACTTCACATGGTCATAGGTCTCTAACCGTGAGGAGTTATGTGACATTCCACATACCATTGGAAATGGAATGACATGTGCTATCCATATAGAATAGTATTACCTTAAAATATATTAAAACACATACCATTATACATCAAACAAACTTGGGTCCATTACCCAAACCTTTCTTCTACCGTACTTTCTTCAAGTGTTGACATCAATGACAACCAACCCAAATAATTAATAATCTCCCCCTTTGGCATTGATGGAAACACTCTGATGCAATACTAAATTAATATCACTCATGCTCCCCCTGTGACCATCGATCCCCCTGGAACCAGGCCTCTGTGCTATTTCTCCAAGCATTTACCTTTGCATATGATAAATCTCTCCCCCTTTGTCATCAACGGAAAAGGTATCTTTACATCCAGGGCTTCTCCCCCTAACTGAAAATTCCTTGGGGATACTCCCCCTGATTGAACTCTTCCTAAAACTGACACCCCAACCTGAACTGTCCTCTTTATGGTGCTTCCTTGTGTAAATCTGATACATATAAGATAAGCATTCAAAAGCATTCATTTTGGAGTAGAAATTACTTCGAGTCTTTGGCGAAGATACTCAAAGGCTTCCCATGGAAGTGGTTTTGTAAAGATGTCTGCCACTTGTTCTTTTGTTCCCACTTATTCAACTCTGATGTTCTTCTCTATAACCTATTCTTGTAGAAAGTGATACTTGATTGGAATGTGCTTCATCTTGGAGTGCATCACCGGGTTCTTTGAGATACTGATGGAGTTTGTATTATCACAATAGATTGTAATGGGATTATCATACTCGGCCTGTATATCTGTCAATTTTTTTTTCATCCATAGAACCTATGTACGACATCCTACTACTGCAATATACTCTACTTCGACTGTAGATAAAGATATTGATGATTGGTTCTTTCTTAGACAAGATACTAAACACACACCCAAGTAGAATTTTTCTCCACTGGTGCTTTGTCAGTCATCAATGCAACCTGCCCAATCTACATTTTTGTAGAAAATAAGTGATAGATCCTTTCCTTTTGGATACCATAATCCAAACTCTTCTATTCCTTTGAGATATATAAAAATCCTCTTCACTGCTAATACATGTGATTCCTTTGGTGCTGCTTGAAATCATGCCACCTGTCCAATTGCCTGCATTACATCTGGTCTGGATGCTGTCACATATAGTAAGATTCCAATCATTGACCTGTATTGCCTCTGGTCCGTAGACTTTGAATCATCATCTTTTCTAAACTTGCAACTGGTTTGCAATCTTCCATTCTGAACCTCTTTAGCATTTCTCTAATATACTTAGTTTGAGAAATAAAAATTCCTTGGTTTCTTTGACATATCTAAAGACCTAGAAAGAAGGATAGTTCTCCAAGTAATGACATTTCAAATTTATTCTGCATATCCTTTGCAAATTTCTGTCTTAACCTGTTTTCATTTCCTCAAAAAATAATATCATCAACATAAACTTCAATTAATAAAATACTATCTTGAGTTACCTTGATGTAGAGGTTGTTGTCTGCACTTCATTTTCTGAACCCTGCCTACTGTAAATATTTATCCAGTCTAGAGTACCATGCTCTAGGATCATGTTTTAGACCATGTAAGGCCTTCTTCAATTTACACATGTAATCTATGTTCTCTGACAACTGAAATCCTTATGATTGTTCGATATAGAATTCTTCTTCAAGTTCCCCATTTAGAAAAGTTGATTTCACGTCTATCTGATACACTTTAATATTCATGCAACATGAATAAGCTAAAAGCAATCAGATTTCTTCCATTCTGGAAAATGGGGAAAATGTCTCTTCAAAGTCGATTCCTTCAACCTATATGTATCCTTTACATACCAATTTATATTTGTTCCTTGTAACATGTCCATCTTCATTCAATTTATTTATGAAAAACCACTTTGTGCCAATCACAGTCTTATTCTTTGGTCTTGGAACAAATTCCCAAGTGTCATTCTTCTCTATTTGATCTAATTCTTCATCCATGGCCTTATTCTAGAATTCATCCTTGTTGGCCTCTTAAAAATTGTTTGGTTGAATCGTAGATAAGAGTGCTAGGTGCATTTGTTCTGGTGAACAGATCCTTCTTCTAGTCTCAACTCTTGCATCCTTGTTTCCGATAATCAGATCTGAAGGATGATTCTTCTGTACACATTTGCTAGGTGTCTTTGGAGGACTTTCTGAACTTTCTCTTCTACTTCTGTCTGATCTTCTTCATCTTCCCCTTCTAGTTCTACTTCATCTTCTGCTTCTTCTTCGTAATGTTGTTCCATTGATTCATTTTCTTCTTCCTTTAATTCTGGTCCACCTGTTTCATCAATTGTTACATTGATGTTTTTCAAAACTTTGTTCAACCTTATATTGTAACACTTGTATTCTTTCCTTGTACTTGAGTAAGAAACAAGTACTCCTTTGTCCACACGAGAGTCAAAGTTTTCCATTCTTCCATCTTCTCTTTTGATGTAGAATTTTCTTCCAAATAATTTGAAGTGCTTCACATTTGTTGGTCTTCCTTTCCATAACTCGTAGGGAGTTTTTTCATTTTTGTTTCTGAGCATTACTCTGTTTTGAATGTGAACTGTTGTATGCACTGCATGTGTCCAAAAAAAATATGTCAATTTGGAATCCATTAGCATTGTTCGAGACATTTCCTGTGTAATTTTCATTCATTATGATAGTGTTCCTTTGTCTCTGAACTACTCTCTGAACCAATATATGAATCTATTCTCTCATCCACTATTATATATCTTTCCAAACCTGTTAAGTGTTCTTACAAATCCATCTATGTCCATATTGTCCAAGACTCTACTGCACAATTGTCCATAATGTTGACCCATTTATTACTATACTATCATGAAGTCTTCACTACTACAACTAATTAATCTATCAAATTGTACTTCTTCTAACTGACTGCTCTGGATCTATCTACTCAAACTTTGCAAGTTGCTTGAAGGATGGTTCTTTGGTCTGTCACAACTATCACACATACTCCCCCTGTCTAATATTCATGTTAACTGGGAGTCTCTAAGTTGGATGGATCAGAACAGTTCCTTCTCTGATGTGTATTCATCATCATCTTCATTGGTAGATTCATCATCTCTCTGAGCTCCGACTTCTTTCTTTTTGTCTGTGGATTAATATTTCACTACAATGCCTGAAAGTAAAATCTCTTGAACATGTTCCTTATTTACTTGTCCTTATTTTCCAAACCTTTATGTATATGACATATTTATTTCTCTCTGTAGAATTTTCTTCATCTCGTTTTATTGCCAATCTCGCGATATCTGGGACCTGGTCTTTGTTCACATGTTCTTTGTATTTTCTTATCCATACTTTCTTATATCTGATATGAGTGTTCCCTTTCATGGAAGTATCAATCATGCTTTTACAATCACTAGCTATGTGTCCATAGTTATGAAATTTGTAACATTCAATGTTGCGTGGGACGACATAGGCATTTATTTCTTGAACATTTCTTTTATAATCTCTGCAATCTGCAACCTTATGTCCAAAATTAGTACAATAAAAAAAATGACCATAAAATAAATTTTCATACCTGGGAGTGAATGATCTTATTTGTGGTGTAGTCCTTTTGAATTTCTGCCTTGACTGATCATGATCATGATTGAAGATTCTTTGTGGCTTGAACATGGATGGTCTTCTTGAAGATGTATCTTCAATAGTTTTCTTAGATTCTAGTTGACCATGATTCCTTCCTTTGAGTACTTCTACATAACTCTTTCTATTTTCTTCATTCTTATTTTCTAGCAACCTAGTGTGCTTCTCTTCATTCTCTATGACTGATGTGGATGTTTATGTCTCTTCAATGTTCTTTTTTAGCTTGACGATTTTACTTCTCAATGTGACAACTTCTTCTTCAAGATTCTCAACCTCTTCGTCTTTCTTCATTATCTGAGACTTCATGACTTCTTCTGTTCCTTTCACTTCTTCAAGATGGATTTTTAATGTGATTCTTTATTCTTCAATTCCTTTCTATTCTTGAACAAACTCTACCTCAAGATGGTTTAGATCGTTAGTTCTTTCCTTAAGATGATCTGTTAATATTTTCACTCTCATTTCTTTTTCTTCCTTATGTGATGTTATGTTGGCTTCCAAATACTGCTTTTGATATTCAAGATTTTCTTCGATCTTTCTAGCTTCTTCTAGCTGAGTTCTTAAGTTATTGATGACCTGTTGGGCTTCTTCAAAAATGTGAGCACTTTCCTTTTGTTTCATCAATTCTTTCTTGAGTGACTTGTTTTCTTCTCTTTCTTTTCTTAGTTCATCTAAAGCACTGATCAATTCTTCTTCATAATTGTCTTCTTTTCAATTATTTTTTTTGTCTCATTTCCTTCATGGCATTCTATTTCAAGATGTCCATGATTTTCAAAATTAAAGAAAAACAACATACCTATGTTGATTATGTACTCTTCATTTTCTAAATCTGTTTGACATGGTGAACATATTTCTTCTTGATCTGTACCTACATCTTCTTTGGAATTTTCTGAATCTGTGATGGGTGAAGAATATATATCATGTAACTTATCCCAAATTTCTTTTGCTGATGAACATTTACCAACCTTTTCTCTTACCGGATTAGGTAATCCCTCCCAGATGAAATCCATTGCTATTTTTTTATTCTTCTTCAATTCCTTCTTGGCTGCAGTCTTTTCCATTTTTGAACTATCATATTCTGTAACGAATGATAGCCAAATATAATACCCATGTGATTGTAAAAATACTTTCATCCTTCCACTCCATATCTCATACTTTAAACCATTCTGAACATTAAACAATGGTACTCCATTCTCAGAATAATCCATGATCTCCTTCCAGTGGTTAAACTGTTTTCTAAAAGAACCGGCTCTGATACCAATTGTTGGATTACTGAGAGGGGGGTGAATCAATAATAGAGAAATTTTATCCTTTTTAACCATAAAATGCAAGTGATATATCAATGTAGCATTATCATCCAATAGTTGCAGAGTAAATAAACAATGAACAAATGAGAAATCATACACATACATCATACACCAGTGTTTTTACGTGGAAACCCAAAGTGGGAGAAAACCACAGAATGATTATTCTTATATATATCTAATAATTACATTCATTGGAAGCACCAACTTCCTTTGTTTTCCAACTGCAACTGGAAGGAGGTTCCAACCCCCTAG
>JASDQU010031847.1:1620-13465 GCA_032191745.1 Picea mariana | reverse complement strand
TTGTAATGTAATATGATAGATTTTTTACAGCCAGTCCATTCCAATAGTTACCACTATAACTTTCAATTGCATAACTTTCAATCACATAGCAACATGCCTCAAACATTGCACAACCTCATATAACTAAGTGCCTATATAACTGAGTGCCTGCTATAATATTCCAATAGTTACCACTGTAACTTTCAATTACATCGCAACATGCCTCAAATATTGCACAACCTCATATAACTGACTGCCTGCTACAATACAGCCAGTCCATTCCAATAGTTAACACTGTAACTTTCAATTACATAGTAACATGCCTCAAACATTGCACAACCTCATATAACTAAGTGCCTATATAACTGAGTGCCTGCTATAATATTCCAATAGTTACCACTATAACTTTCAATTGCATGGCAACATGCCTCAAACATTGCACAACCTCATATAACTGAGTGCCTGCTATAATAGATACATTACTAACTAATGTTTTTTTTCACTGAATTTGTATTTTAGGTTTAAATGTTACAAATTCCAATTCACAAATAATGAGTTCCGGAGCTCTGCCATGCATTAAATAGAATTTTCGTTCACGAGTATTGGAAAAACAACAGATTCATGACATTCAGAGCTCCCTGTGCATTTGTTGAACTAGTAATGTTTGTAAAGAAAATAGAATTAACTTCGCTGTTAAAAAAAATTAATAAATAGTTGCATATCTGAAATTCAAATACTTATTAGTTAGTCATATTTGAAAATTTGAGATATGCATCCCCATTTTAGCAAACTCCCAATGCAAATGAAACGTGCACTTAGATTTGCAAGTCAAAGTGGCAGGTATAGGGATACTCTTGATGCAAATCAAATTTGGGATTAGATGCAAATCAAAGTTGTATGTATAAAGATCATTCAGACTTGTAGGCATTGCACATTAGTTACAAATTAATAAGCTAATTGATGTATCATATTTCTTGTTTATGAAATAAGATATAGTTATTTGACAACTATACTCTACCTCTCTAAATTTGAAACTATAATCTTAAAAAAAATTAATATGGATCAAATTTATAAACTTAACACATTAAAAATAAGTTTAAAAATACTTTTTCTTACAATATGCCTATTCTTTCTTGATATTCAAAGAAAAAACTACAGAACAAGCAATGTCCAAAAACAATATCAACTCCATATCTATTATGGCCATCTTGGGAAAGCCATTACTGATGATTAATGACATACTGATGCTATCAAATTATATGCGTTCAAAGATTCATACGCACCTGAAACACTGGTACACCATGATGAATAATGGCATACTCAAATTACAAGAAGGAAATATCAAACTATATGCGTCAAAGAATCATATGTACCTGAAGCATTGGTACACAAAGTTATTGAAGCACATCTGCTCTGAACTGTGTGAACACAATTTATGGGGCACGAGTTTCTTGAATTCCCTGGAAGGCGGTGGCTATAATTGTATCTCCCTTTCTCCTTGATTACTTTGAAGACGACGACTATAATTACATCTCCCTTTCAAGGCAATGGCTATAATTACATCGCCCTTTGTTGTTTATAACTTTCAGCAGTGTGTGGCCCCTCGAGGTGCATAAACCAACGTATAGTTTTTTATAACCTGTTGAGGTGCATAAATCAACGTATGTTTTTTTAGGTCACTGTGAAGTATGTGTCCAATTAGAAGATTTATAACAATACGGACAAGGATTCAGATTTCTAATATTTTCTCAAGTGGGAAAATTATCATTATTTAGTTTAGCAGTGGGAACAGTAGTTATTAGTTGCTATTCATGAATGAAGGTTGACTTATGGTGGATTCGGTCTGTTACTTAACATTGAATGTTGTTGTCTTACCAGATGTATGTGGGTTTTGGGCAGTTAACTTGTCCTAAAAATATTAACTCTGGTGGTCAATAGAGGAGCATAGTATTACTGTTACTAAATGTATATGAATCTTAAGCCCTTAACCTGTGGGAGAAAAAAACCTGACTCTTAATCAAGTAGAAACAATTCTACTTAGAATTTATAATACACCCATGATTAATAGATAAGTCTAATAGCTGGCAGATCATTTGTTAGAAAGAAGGTTTAATTCTTTTAAGAATAAACTTTCTGAATTTGTTTTTGCGTACTTTCAAACTTAGTTGAAAGCAATTCAAATCCAACGACCTATAAACCACCTGCTACAGCACTCAATGTTGCATAGTGTTGGCGACGGAAGTCACTCCTGGATTGCAGCAGGAGCAGAGCCCGACTCCCATCAGTTCATGTCACGATTTGTTTATAAAAAGGAGTGATCGAATGGAAGTTAACTCAAAACAATGTCGTTCAAACTTTGAAACTAGGCCAGGCATGCATGGGCAAGTGAGGTCTTAGGTAAACTTCAGACAGTGCGATGTAGTAGGGGTGAGTAGGGTGGAGACTTATATCAGAGAGATGCAAAGGTTTGTCGTAAACATTAGGTTTCTAACAGACTGTAGGAGAAGGCGTCTAAATGCAAGATCTTCTTACATTCAAACGCAAAAACCAGAGAATACAATAATGCCACAATAAATCCTTTATCATAACATAATTGCCATAATTCATGCAAATTAGTCGATCATGAACTCCCTCAGTATGAGATGAAAACTAGATGGGGTAGGAAAACTGTCTGTCATTAAACAAGAAATCTTACATACAGATGCATAACCAGAGAACTAGAGTGTCTATTAAAACTTTACAGTCGGGAGCTTTGCTCTACCATCGATACCTTGAAAAATATCAAAACTAAGTATATATACTTCAAAACATTTTCCCAAAAGAGGCCTACTAGAATTTCGGGATGAGGAGTCCCTTCAATCAAATCTGGCTTGCACTCCTCTGTCATACGCCATCTTAATTCTGCATGGCTCGCGCCAGGGGGTAGCTGAGCCCTTAAATGCTGAATTAGCGTGTGCAGGCTTCACTGGCGAGTCGAGGACTCGACGTGGCTTTCATGGAAAGAACCAGTACAGAGGACATCCATACCTTGCAATTAATGAGTGAGGCGAGGTTTCAACCACCCTATCTCTTCTTCATTCGTTCCAAGTAGTCATCGAGATTTAGATCACATCGAATTGGCATTTGGAGAACATAGTGCCCCCCTTCTGAAACTCAACTCGGCGTTTTTGGCCCCTTTTGTATAGCCCTTTCTTCTCCCTCAAGTGACCACGGGCTGTGACTCTACGCCTACCTTCAAAGGTGCTTTCGGCATTTCGGGGTTCGCGGATAGGAAGGAGTAGGTCCTTTCTCTTCAAAGTTGCGATGGGCGAAATGTCGGGAGGGCCTAACGGTCGCCACGCGTCCCCCACTGATCTGATGGTCCTGAACTAATTCGGTAATATTGTGGGCCCGAGTCCGAGAGGTCTTCGACGCTTCATGCTTCGGGGATATGAAAGAGATGCTCCTTGTGCTTCGAAATCGCGATGAGCGAAAAGGCGAAGAACCTAATCGTGCACCACATGTTCCTCCGTGATGAACGACTGAGATTGCTCTCGGCACTTTGGGACCTATCTTGCCAAATGATAAACATTGGCGCCCCTCCTCCAGGCCTGCTTCTTTGTGACCAAGCGCCAAAACCATGGGCTCGATCCTGGGCGCTTTCGGCGCTTCGAGGTTTCGAGATGTGAAATGACGAGGAGCGCTTACCCCTCGAACTCCCGAATGTCGACATGGCACGGATGTGCGTCGCGTGTCTTTAAGATGAATGACTGAGGTAGCATTCGTTATTAAAAAGGGGGCCGCCCTCATTCACAGGCTCGCTTGACGTGACCTGGCGCTAGGACCGTGGGCTCGGCTCCAAAGGTGCTTTCGGCATTTCGCCGATTGGCAATTTCAGCTGCAATGAATGGGAGGCTCCTTGTCTCCCGAAACACCGATCCCCGCAATGCCGATTGGCTGCCACCTGCCTCAACGGGATCAGACGACCTAGATTTGTCTTGAACTATGGGTGCTACCTTTTATGCTAAATCCCGGGCAACTTGACAGCCCCGAAAACCCGATGACCATCGATCAGCTTTGTAGATGAATCTCGGCCACTGACAACAAAAATTCACCCGCTCGCTTGACTCGTAACCGGAAAAGAGATTCTCCCGTGCTGCGCTTGGGCGCTTCCTGTGCAACCTGCAGACTTGGGTACTTTGTGCCTAAGACAAAAATTGTCGCTAACACATAGCAGGCTAGTTATTGTTAGCCTTTGACTTATTATTCTTATACATGGAAAACCACTTCATTTGAAATAACCCACTGGTGATTAGTAAAGAGACGGATTTTCACTCCTACTAGATGTATGTGGGTTTTGGGCAGTTAACTTATCCTAAAAAAACTAACTCTGATGGTCAGTAGAAGAACAGACTGTCACTCTTACTAAATATATATAAATCTTAAACCCTTAACCTCTCCAAGAAAATAAAACTCTTAATCAAGTAGAAATAATTCTACTTAGAATTTATAATATACCCATGAAGAATAGATACGTCTCATAGCTGGCAGATCATTTCTTAGAAATAAGGTTTAATTCTTATTGTTACTTTAACAATAAACTTTCTGAGTTTGTTCTTTACATACCTTCAAACTTGTGCCATGCTTAATATATTAAGAGTATACACAGCCATATGTGAAAGTCCACCGAGAACTATGCCTATACAGTGAAGATTTGGGCCTAGCTAGAGATTTAGCGATATAATGGGAGATGTTCAAAAGAGCTTTGATTGATTCTGGAGTACAACTTTTAGACAGACTAGATGTATTAAAGTGGATGGGTGGTGACTATTCTAGTCAGCTCATAGTTAAAACGTTTACAATGCCATAGCTACAAAACTATGGATTAAAACAATTGGAAGTTGGAGGAAGAAATTGTGGTTATGGAGTTGTTCACAAAAAATAAACTCTTTGTTTGGTTAGTTGTAGAAAATAAAATTCTCACATGGGAAAACTTTATGTAAAATAAAATGGGAGATAACAAATTCTCTGTTTGTAAATTGCCCATTTACTATTTCTGTCCGGGATAGAATTAAAGATGCTCAATCTCTCTCTTCAGGGTGAAATGGTGCATCAATTGATGAGTGCTTTAAAAACTGGAATGATAAGAATTTATCTTATCCATCTTTGCCAACCTTTATTTGTTGGTACATCTGGTTAGAAATAAACTACTCCATCTTCGAGTCACTGAATCCTTCCATTCAAAAGGTGCACAAATCTCTAGGAGCAATGGGCGGATCCAGAAAAAAGGTAAAAGAACATATCACTAGAGCTTCGTTGCTACACCTAGTCAAAGAATTATTGGGTGGTTTGATGGGGCTGCACAGCAAAATGGTGATCAAAGTGGGGTTGGCGGGGTGTTAAAGATCAGTGAACAAACATCATACAGATGGACTTTAAATTGTGGTCATGGAACAAACACAAGCGCTAAGCTTATGGAGGTATGTGCTTTACTAACCTTGGCATCTCGGCTTTCAATCTCTAATATTCTTGTCCTTGGAGACTCCAAAATAGTCATAGATTCGCTGAAGAGAAAAGGCACTTTATAGGTTGTCACCTTAGACTGATAGAAGGATAAGATATCTGATCTTATCAAGCTTTGAGGACTATATCCTTTGCCCATGTTTTCAGAGAAGAAAATCAAGAGGCCGACAATTTATCCAAACAAGCTCTCCAAAAGCAATCTGGGATCATTGCTTACTATCTATGTGAAGGGGGCCATGAGGGCCCAACAATGTTTTTAAATTTATATTAGAAATCATAGGGGATGCCCACAGAGATTATATTATGTGTTTCTTTTTTAGGAGTCTTTTGTGTAGTAGTATGATCATGTAATATGTTGCTTACTATATGTCCATGTAATTTTGGTTCTCATAAGGTTTGTAGAAGTTACTACAAGTTTCAATGTAGTTTGTGATGAAAACAGTTCAAAAAAACCCAAATTTTTTTTTAACGTAAAAGTCTAATATGTAAACAGATTATATTTTAATATAAATATAAAGTGAAATTTTATGTGAAAAAAAAAGTCCACAAATTATTAAATACTCATATAAATGTTGTCTGAAACCACTTTAAAAAAAAACATGCATAAATGAGCAGCAAACTACCCAGAATAGAAATCGGCCATTAAATAAAACGCGGATTTGTAAAGTAACGCTTTCCTACAGTAGGAAGAGAAAAAATATCATTAGTAAAGCAGGATAGGACATGCGAGCCGATTTATTAATGGTAAAATTGCATCCTTTCTGAAAGTTCTGGAATAGGACAACTATTTTTGCGAGAACAGCCGATTAAAGAGCACATTCATTATAAATGGTTTTGACACGTTTATCATAAAGGGTTTGTATGGGCTTTAAAATATGTAATATGTATTGTTAATTGGATAATAAAATTTTAATAGTTTTTTTTATTGGGTTTAGTTTTGGTAGTTGTTAGGAATAATTAAATTAATTAAGAAATTAGAAATATTATTAAATTATTAATTATTATTATTTTGAATATTTTGTAAGATTTGAAAATATTTATATATTTAATAAATATAGTAAATTATAATTACTTTATACCATTTTAATTATGTCGTTTATTCTCTACAAATGTGAAGTTTAGCCATGTAGCATCTATCATGAAAATCCAAATAAAATTGAGAAAATCCAAAAATATGTAACTTGTAATTATAAAATTAAATACAACACTCCTTACACCATCTTCTTAATTGAAAGTGGATGTATTTCTATGTACTATAAATCCATGATTACAGATTTAAATTATAAACATAAATTGTTGGACTTCAACAAATATATACTCCATATATTACTATTAATATGTTTTGTTAACTCACTTGGTTAAAAGTTGCTTTATTAAGTAAAATGTGTCTACCTCCCTTTTAGTCATTTCATATTTCCATCTTTTTTGACATCCCATAAAAAGGCTAACGTGTTGGCCTATTTACTTATACATAAATGATATGGTTCTCTTTGCAAAAACTTAGATTTCTACACCAATTCTACAAAAACAATGAACTAGTCATATATAAAAAAMTTAAATCTAAGAAAATAATTTATGCTCTTGTTTTGTATGGTGATAACACTCTTGAAGTGGTGCAATCTTATAATTATTTAGGCAAAATTTTCAATTCTCATTTGAAGTGGAACCACAATGTCAAAAATAAAATAATTTATGGTTGAAAAGCTTATTACAATGTTGAAAACAAATATAGAAATGTTGAGCTTTAAGACTAATGTAACAAAATAATTAATTTACACCACTTTAATTATATTGCTTATTCTCTACAAATGTGAAGTTTAGGCATGTAATATCTATCATGAAAATAGGAAAAAATTGAGAAAATCCAAAAATATGTAACTTATAATTTTAAAATTAAATACAACACTCCTTACACCATCTTCTTAATTGAAGGTGGATGTACTTCTATGTACTATAAATCCATGATTATAGATTTAAATTATAAACATAAATTGGTGGACTTCAACAAATATATACTAAAAGGGTATTCTTTCAAAAATAAGGAAGATGTTAACCTACAGTGCGTCTAGGGTTCACCGCTGAAACCTGAAACTTCCCGCCTTCTCTTCCTTTGCCGCGGCCATGAAGACCGAGGGAGGGGCGCCCCCCAGCCCCCTCCTACAGTTCAATTACAAGAAAGGAGCATGACTCCACTCACTTCAAATGCCTGACCTTCGAACTCCCGGAGGGCATGCAACAATTAATCTGGGAGGATGAAATGTCGAAGGAAAAATCGATGGACATCAACCCAGAAACCAGTCAACCAAGAACTAAACTCACTTGGGAACCCGGAAAATTCATCCCATAAACCCCGATAGCTTCCAAATATACCACCATCTCTCCAAGAATCGAGGATCAAAAACAATACATGAGAGGTTTTGCCCTGATAGGCAAATTCCTGGGGCTATGGCCTTCCAAAAAAGACCTGGTCAAATGGATTCAACATTCGTGGAAACCCAAGGGGCACTATGATCTCCAACTAGGATCAAAAGGCTTCTTCACGATCATATTGCATAACCTGGAGGACAAAAATCGAATCTTTGAAGGGGGGTCGTACTTCTATAACTCGGTAGGCCTTTTTCTTTGATTCTGGATGGAGAGATTCAGCCCAGAAAAGGAAGACTTCACCCATGCCTCAGTTTGGTTGCGGTTATATTCGCTCCCACAAGAATTTTGGCTGGAGGAGATCCTCATAGGAATTGGAAACACCATCGACAGTTATGTCAAAGCCTTGGAGGCAACCAAGCAACGAAGGTACACTACTTATGCTCGCATTTGTGTCTATTCAAATATTTCGAAACCCCTTCCCGGAGCCATTATCCTAGATTACCAGGATGACGAATGGTCCCAAACCCTAGATTATGAGCACATCTCCTTTCGTTGCCGCAAGTGTCATGAGCATGGACATCTATTCCACGAATGCCCTCTAAATAACCCCCCTAGGCCATCTCAGGAATATTCTGACAAGTCCAAGGATGGCTTCACCCAAGTCACGGGTCGCCGAAAGCACCAAGCCAAGAGGGCACCTCCCTAGGCCCCCCTCGGACCTCCTACCAAGAACTCCTTTTGCGCCCTTCAAACCCTGTTGGGTACCCCCTCTCCTTCTACCAACCCTCTGATAACCCCTGCAACTGGTCAAACCCATGCTATTCCCGATCCCCTTGCCCAATCATCCTCTCAACCACTAGTCATGATGCCCACTCTTCCAACTACTTTCGGCCCGAAAATGGGCGATCCAGACACGTACCTGGAGGATCAAGAGCTGACAAGCATCGATATGGCGCATATGGAGCAAGCTTATCGTAAGAAACAACTATACACCATACCGCTTGACCAACAGTGCAAGGTGCACAAAGTCTTTCTCAATTCTTCGGCAGGAGGTTCAACCTGATCTAGCACAAACCCGAGAATACAAAAAGAAACCTCAAAGGAGCAACGCAAGCCTACAAAAGAGGAGAAAAAGAGAGACAAGAAACCAAAAAACCAACTCATTCAAGATGTCGGTAACTTCCTGGTCAACTCAGATCAAATTCATTTGATCTCAGATAGCTTCCCTCCCCTCCAACCCCCATCATCCTCATGAAGATACTATCTTGGAACATAAGGGGCCTTAATGCAAAGAGCAAACAAGTTTTGCTCAAAGAAAGAACCAAGAAGGATCAACCAGACAAAATCCTCCTACAGGAATCGGAATGTGCAGGAGTAGAAGCGCATACCACTCTTCAAATATATTGGACACATGCCCAACATGTGGAAGTGGATGCCAGAGGGGCAGCTAGAGGTCTTGCAATTCTCTTGAATCCAACCACAGTTCTACTTGACAACTTTTTTACCTCCAAATGGACCATCACCGCCTCCTTTCGCCTCATTGGCTCGAACAAACAAGGCTACATCAAAAATGTTTATGGACCCCCCAGACCAGGGGACAAGGAAGCCTTCCTACAACACCCGGAATGGGTTGCAGAACACTTAGGCCCCCAACGGTGGATCCTCGAGGGAGACTTCAATATGATCACAGGGCTGGAGGATAAAATGGGGGCCATCGCTCTCTGGGAAATGACAGTATGCTCTTCAACCGCACCATAGGCCTACTGAACCTCATAGACGTCGAAATAGACAATGGGTTGTTCACTTGGTCCAATAGATGCTCGGGGACCCAAAACATTTTCAGTAGACTAGATCGCTTCCTAATTTCAGAAGCCATTATGATGGATGGTTTAGCTTGGAATGCCATAGTCATAGACACCCCAGGATCAGATCATTGGACAATACTACTAACCCCCAACATTACTGGCACCCATGGCAGAAAACCTTTCTGCTTTGAAAAATTTTATTTGACACACCTAGATTTCCAAACAAACATAAAGACATGGTGGGAGGAGGCGGCTATCCAAACAGGGACCCCGATGTATCAGTTCCAACAAAGGCTAAAAAACCTCAAACAACACCTAAAATCCTCGAATAAGTCCAACTTTGGCAATATTTTCCAATCACAAGAGCATCTAAAACAACAAATGCAGACACTCCAATAGCAGATCCAAACACAGGACCTAACGAAAGACTGAAAAACACAGGAAACACTCCTAAACAACCAGATTGTAGAAAGAAGAGTGTAGGAAGAAGTACTTTGGAGACAAAAATCTCGCATCCAATCGCTGAAAGAGGGGGAAATAAACACAAAATTCTTCCACAGATCCATGGTCCAGTGGTGCCAAACTAATTGTATCACCCACCTAGTCTCGGCGTGAGGTATAGAAATTCAACAACATGCTGATATGGAAAGGGAATTGCTTTCATACTACCAAACTCTTCTTACGGAACCCCTAGCAGATCGCTCACAGGCCATCGAGTCCATCCTAAAAAACATTCTCAAGGAAGTCACCAAAGATAAAAGTGAAGCCCTTATGAGACCAATCGCTTAGGAGGAGGTCGATCAATATCTTAAGGCTACCCCGCTAGGAAAAGCTCCTGGGCTAGACGGCTTCACTTCAGACTTTTTTCACTACTATTGGGGTATCATCCGTGAAGACGTCTGGGAAATCATCGAGGACTCCAAAAAATCCGGAAAGGTCCTCCAAGCCCTCAATCCAACCTTTCTCACCCTCATACCTAAGGAAAACAACACCACTTCTCCCTCACACTTCAGGACCATAGCCCTTTGCAATGTCATATACAAACTCCTAACAAAGATCATTGCAACCCGCCTTAAGCCCATTCTACCATTCTTAATCTCCCCAGAAAAATCCGGCTATGTGGAAGGTAGACAAATCCTGGACAACGTGATCCTGGCTCATGAAGTTATCCACTCCCTTCACTCTACCAAAACTCAAGGTATGCTCCTAAAACTAGATCTCTCTAAANATCAGGGACCACTCTCTCTCTGGCCTCACTCCCCATGGAATTTCTCCCTCCATCTCGCACAACCAATTTGTAGATGATATACTTATTATGGGACTGTCCATAGCCAAAGAATCCCTGCGCTTCGGATCTATCATTGACCTCTTATGTGAAGCTTTGGGCATGGAGGTGAATTTATTCAAATCCCAAGTATTCTTCTTCAACACACATTTGGAAATCCAAAACCATCTCACTCTCATCCCGGGTTTCACCCGCAACGTCCTCCCCTCTGTCTACCTGGGCATCCCCCTCATTGACAACCCACTCAGAAATTCATCCTGGGACTCCTTACTGTCCAACTTCAGAAAGAGACTCTCCCTTTGGACCTTTCGCTCCCTCAATCTACCTGGGTGCATCATCCTCCTTAAATTAGTCCTTCAAGCTCTCCTGGTCTACATCTTGTCATCCTTGGTGGCCCCAAATTTTATCCTTAACACCTTAAGAACGCTTCAAAGAAACTTTTTGTGGCAAGGAAATAAAGAAGGACGCAAAATGTCCCTGGTAAGCTGGAAAAAAGTCTGCAATCTAGAAAAAGCAGGAGGCCTCGGTCTCCGGGACCCAGCCATTCCCAACAAGGTCCTGAGCCCTAAAATCTTGTGGAGATGGTTAAAGAGACCACAATATCTTTGGGCACGACTGTGGAGGAATAAATACACCCCCACAATCCCCAAAAGAGAGCTCATCAGATGGAATGGTCAAAGCCCGGGGTCACTTATCTGGAATGCGGCCAGGAACAATCGCGGACTTATCACGAACCATTCGTTCTAGGAACTGCGAAGTGGATCCTCGACTTACTTCTAGAGCAACTCGTGGCAACAAATCCCAGCCCTGAACACAGATCCGACTCTCAGCAACCTCATCCCTCTCACAACTGTCGCTAGACTCCACAAAGTGATCGACTTCTGGAAGCCTTTCGACCCAGGGGAAA
>JASDQU010031845.1:21066-34514 GCA_032191745.1 Picea mariana | reverse complement strand
TTTTATTATGAATGTCCTTATAAAAGACCACAATTTCTAAGTCAAAGCCAAAGACATCGACGCCATTTCCAACCATGGACCATCTTTTTAGAATCAATGTGCCTATAAAGATCACCATTTCTAAGTCAAAGCCAAAGACATTGACACCTTTCATATTAGTCATTCAATTTTAATCTGAATCTGGTTGCACATAAGGATTATTGTATGACACAAACTCAGACTCTTCAATAATCCAATTGACAATCAGGTTAAACTCAGATCTTCATAACATAAACCACAGGTTTGGAATTATTGGAAAATATTGCATGTGAGTAAACAAAAAGACCTAAATTTATAATCACGTTAAACTCAGATTTTCATAACATAAACAACAGTTTTAGAATTATTGGACACATATTGAATATTAGTAAAAAAAAAACGTATGGCCCCTACGACGAGGAAGACCAAAAATACAAACTGAATAAAAACTTAATAGGATATTAAAGACGAGAAGTGATGCCACTTTTTAATAAATTATATTAAAGCTGGCCAAAGAAACCCGTCTACAATATTAACAATCACCACAGCGTTCTCGAAGACATCAAACGCAGAGCAGAACTTTCAATAGTAAAAAGCTAAAAACCTATTTATAAAGCACAGTCTGGGGCTCAGAACTTCGTCTTCCATTGAAATTTGCAGCAAGGATCAAAAGATCAGAACCGAAGAAGGCCAAAGAGAGTGGTGGTGGCAGTGAACGAGAGCAAAGAAAGCATGCACACTTGTCTTGGGCTCTCGAATATGTCTTACTCGTCGCCTCCTTGTGTCGATCGCATAGGTCGTATAAGCCATACAAATACAAATTCCTACCCATCTTGTTTTACAGATTTTTCGATTTTTGTTGCACTTTATGTTGTAAAGCGTACAATTGTTGCTTGAGACTGCCAGACTACGAGTGAAGAGAGATCCGCATTGCTCTCCGCAACTATTTGAAAGGCCTAGACAAATTTTGCAGCTTGTGATTGGCATTGGACAACGTAGTACAAATATCCGCTGCTTGCAGTCACCATTTTAAGGACGGAGATCAGAAGAGATATTTAAATGCGATTGGCATTGGACAACGTAGTACAAATATCCGCTGCTTGCAGTCGCCATTTTACGGACGGAGATCAGAAGAGATATTTAAATGTTGTTTGTGTGGTAGATTGCTGCCCATAATAATTTGCAGTTCTGTGTCACATTTCTAATCGAAATTCTATATGTGCATTGAGATATTCATGTTTTGTTGATCCTCATTTGAGGCTTTTTCTCCATTGTGAAAAGTGCAGCGTAAAAGGCTGTTTGTTGACACTGCTTGTGAAGAGAGTGAAGTTCTCATGGTTCAGCAAAGGAAGTTGACACAACTCATGGGTCAGCAAAGGGGGTTGACATAACTCCGGATAGAGTTGAAATAGATGAGGAGAAAGAATCATCATGAAGAGTAATTATATTCTGCAGATGAGGGTGATGTGTTTCCAGCTGAAGAATCCATGTTTGACCAGAAAAATTTGGAGCTAGATCTGAATGAAGAATTTGATGAATTATATGAAATAGTGATGCCAAATTTGTCATTCTTATGAGGTATAAATTATGAATCTTGGGAAATTGAAATGAAAGAATTACTCTGGTTAGTAGATTTATTGCATTATGATCAAGAAGGTTGTGTCAATTTCTATGATAAGAGAAGAGGTAAAATTGCATTACAATTTATTACTAGATGAAAACATTTTGTCTAGTATTTTGTATGAATTGGTGAAATACCTAATGCAAAAATATTTTGGGGTATTCTTGAAATGAAGAAATAGAGTGAGAATGTTGAAGTTAATGAAGGTATTGACAGTCTCTTAACTAGAACAGAAAATGACATTATTGAAGTCACAATGTTAATGAAGAAAGTGACATTAAAATAACATATAGTGATTTGGTGAATTCAACTGAGATTGATAATGAAAATGTATGTATAGTTGTTAATGAATCTGTGGATAAATTTTTGGTCAATTTAGTTAAATATGATGATGAAAACTTTTCAAGTGAAGGTTGGTTACAAGTGTTACAGGAGAAGAAACTCATAGATGATTTATTAAATGGAAAAATAACTTTGTTTGCAAAACATGTGGATGAAACTACAATAGGGAAGATTGTTGCAAAAGAAGAGGAAAAAGACAAAGATGATTCAACACTTAACACAATGTCCTTAATACAACAACAATAAAAGTAAAAGAAGTTGAACAAGAAGAAGAGCACTCAAATGAAGTGTCAACAAAGTTTGAAGAAGAGTTATAGTTTCTTGAAGATTGGATCGAAACACCATGTTTTGATGGAGCTTGCACAAAAGTTGGAGTAGGAAACAATAGAAATGAAGAATCACTAGATGATGAAGACTACATAGAATGAGAAGCAACAATGGATACATCTTATGAAGTTCATGGAATTTTGATGAATAGGAGTCGTGGAGAAATTAGATTTTACTATGAGTTAATGTTGAATCAAACTGATGATCAACATCTCAATGGTGGAGAGAAAATAACAGAGAATGATATGTGGCAACAATTCACATACAAACAATTTTTCGAAGAAAAAGTTGAAGAGGACAAACATGGACAATCTAAAATAATTTTGAGATTCATGAAAAACACCAATAAGAAGATGAAGGATAAGAATCTCAAACATGAAAATTTTCAGCAAAGGAGGAAGTCTTTTAATTGAAAATGCATAGAGGTTTCATAATTTTGAAAATGAAGAAGAGAAAAACTCACTCATACATGGAGTTCAAACAAATTTTATGTGTTTTTTTCGAATTGTCCTTTGTAATGTTTGTAATCCTAGCTAAGACTAAGACCGGTAGGCATGTTATTTATTGTTATTGTATTAAATCTATTTCTCCATTTCTCCATTAATGGGGAGTATTCGAGAATAATAGTGAAATACTATACTTAGGAAATTGTTAGAAGATATTTCTATTGTACGCTAAATTAGAGTTTGAGTGGTTTTCAGATCTGCAAATTTAGGAGGTTGTTAGGGGCTATCCTAGCCTATATATTTGTATGCAATTTATCAAATTGAATATAGATATTGTGTAAGCTTAGTCTCACTTGTAATGTGCCCTTGTGACCTCACTATTATTGAGATTTATTGATCTTAGTTTTTTAAGTAGCTTCCCACAAGATATAAATTCAATTGTTAAAAACCTTTGCATCATTAAAGATTTGGATATTTTAATTATTAAAAGTGAAGGGACTCAAGATAAATACTATGATTGTATTGGTAGTACATCATTTGTAATGGATGCATTGTATTACCAAATTAAAAAGGACAATTATTGAATTTGAAATTCACTTAGTTGCAACTCTTCTGAACCATCCAATAATTGTTTCTCATAGATTGTGTTCTATAAACTCTTAAATAGAGAACTCAAAAGAAAACGATGTAAAGTGAAGGATTTTGGAGAGATCAATTAAAATTCCATCCTTCCTCTCTATAGTTAGATTATAAAATGCATGTTAAGATTATAAAATGCATGTTAGATTCTACTTTTGATGTCTAAAGGGAACGACCACAAATTGGTTTTCATCAATAAATGATTAAAGAACAAAAGGATTATTTGACATAGCCTTCCTAACATCATTCCCAAAAGATGTTACTAATTGGTTTTCAACAAAAATTTTTTCAATATATTAAATATATGGTGTTCTTAAAAAAATTACATAGTTGGGATATTACAACCATATTAAAAAGGCATACACATACGACATAGTCATAACATGCAGGCCAAAAAATTGCTTGTTACATATAGTAGGACCCATCAAAGGGAAAAAAAAAAGGAGGAGTCGTCCATGATTACTTATGATAACACATTTTTGAGGAATCCAGACCTATCAAAATGCCACAGACCTCCCATATGTGTTATCTTAATCACAGTTAGAGACATAGAGAAAGTGGGGGGGCATCATGGCCATCCTTCAATTTGTTGTAATGGATCCTTCCTTTTGGAACATGGAGTGGTTTTTTTGATAATTTGTATGCTTCCTCATTCTCTTCACTATAGATATGATCAAATTTAATGGTGTTAAAAAAAGTTATAGGATCTTGGATTTTATCCATCCAACCCACAAGTGAAGATACTTGTAAATTTCTCTTAAATTTTAACCAATCTATCAAAGTCTTTGAATCCCCAAAGACTTGTAATTGATCAATACTCAATCGATGTGCTAAAGATAAGGAAGCCCACACACCAAGTATTTCCTCCCTTGTGTTTGTGCCCATCCCAYAGTTGAATGTCCAGCTCTAAATAATATTTCCAGATATCTTAATGACACCCCAAAACCCACTCAATATTCCATTTTCTTGCGCTGCACCATTAAACCAACAGTTGGATGCCAAAGTAATGTCATGTGTCTTTTTTATTCTTTTTATTTTTATTTTTTGTASACACTAAGCACTGGAGTTTTCCACCATCCCTAYGATTTTAATGCCAATCCCCCTATATTGTGGGAGTACAAGATTCAAATAGACACTTGTCTCTTTCTAGCCAGATATACCAACATTCCAACGAAGGTAGAGTAATGTAGAATTTTTCCATTTTCAATGAGTTATCTAAACAATTTGTTAAAGAGTTGCCTCTCCATGGTGAAACAAGACTAAAAAAAGTATATAAAAACTTGCACAGGTGGTGTGTGAAAGGGAAGTTTACAAACAAGTGTAGTGCAGTTTCCTTGTCCCTGCAACAAAGTGAATAAATTCTTGGGCCTTGCAAGCCTCTTTTTCGCAGCATATCCCAGGTTAGGATTTTTTAATCCAAATCCAGCCAAAGGAAAATTTTGATCATATAGGCTAGATCCGAAGACCACATCTGTCTCTGCCACCCTGTTGTCTATTGTGGCTACAATTTTTTTTCCACGGTGTTACATACATTTTTAACAGTGAGAAAGACCAATTGGTCACCTCTAGTCCATATTAAGGAATCTTCTCTAAACTATAGATGGATGCCTGAATCGATAAGCACCTTGGAGAAAGTATACCATTTAGTAGCCAAGGATCCCGAGAGTCCCAACTCATCATTGTTTTTCCACTAATCCATAATTAAACCCAAGGAGGACTAAGACTTGGCTTGATATAGGTAACAAATGTTTTTATTTCTTAGGGCCATCATGAGATTTTATGAGAGTAATGAAGAATTGTCAATGCCCAGAATCTTGTCCATGCCAATTAGAACATAATATCCATTTCCAAGATTCCAACTTATCCATTGTGTAATGAGTGGCAATGATTTCATCATTTTTTTCCAAATATGCAAGGTCGAAGGTTAAATAACCGTAGTTGATCTGAGCCAAGTAGCCAATGAGGAGTAGGGAAGGTATTTGTCTTTGATCACCTGGTGCCAAATCCCATATTTCATAAAACACACCATAACGAGTTTGCAACCAAAGAACGGTTTAAAATGAAGAGGTTCATAAGGCCCCAACCTCCTAAGTGTCTCATATTTGCAAGTATCTCTCAATTGTAAAGATGTAACTGATCTTATTTTCCACCACCCGACCAAAGGAAGTCAAAGATTAGTTTTTGGATCTTTGAGAGGACAGAAACAGGGACCTTCGTAATGGCCATCGAATATACATATTGTGTTTCCAATACCTTCTATTCAAGAATAAAACATCCTCCAAGTGATAACCAACGATTACATCAATGTTTAATCCTTTTTTGAAAATTAATAATAAGCCATCTCCACTATTCGAAGGATGTTTTATTCGCTTTTATGAAATACCCCAAGTATCTAAATCCTTCGGACAACTCCACAAAATTGACAGAAAAAACTTTCGTGTACTTCTCCAGTGCTTCTTCTTGTACTTGTGAATGGTGAAAAGTTGATTTATTTAAATTTACTTTTAGTCCCGAGGCATAGAAGAAAAGTTCCAATAGTGTTTTAATAACCAAACAATCTTAAAGTGAATCCTTTGTCATGATAAGAACATCATCAACAAATATAAGATGTAGAATTTTGATAACCCTGGATACCTTGACCCCAATCAAGCTTCCCTCTGCTTGTCCTTTCTTCAACATTAGGCTTATGCTTTCCATAACAAGGATGAACAAAAGAGGTGAGCACAAACACACTTTTCTTAGTCCATGTTCACTATAAAAAAATGGGGAAGTCTCACCATTTATCAGAACAACAAAGGAGGAGCTAACAACACAACTCATAATCCATTTTATAGAAGGAATATTGAAGCCAGTTTGTAAAGGAATTAGGTGAAGGAAATCCCAACTAACACATTCATATGCTTTTTTAAATTCCAACTTTAAAATAAGTGTTTTTTTCTTCTTTTCTTTTATACTGTGTAGGCATTCTTGTGCCATCCCAATGGCGTCGAAAATCTCCCTACCCTATAAGAAACCAATTTGTTCACTCGAAAGTACCCTCAAGAGAATATGTTTAATTCTATTAGCAATCACCTTTGAAATCAACTTATAACCTAAATTACACAGCGCAATGGGTCTGAAATCCCCGAAAGTCCAAGGATTATTCTCGTTTGGAATAAGCTCTAGGAAGGTATAATTTAGTGAGCTTTGAATATTTCCTCTAGTTCTAGAATATTCCGCTAGTTATAGCAGATCATCTCGCAAAATTTCAAAGAAGTGGGTGAAGAAATCAACCGTCCAACCATCAAGGCCTCAAATTTTATCTTTAACGAAACGTTTTAAAATTCCCAAATTTCATGTTTCATGACTGGATGATCGATGAGTGAAGAGTCTTCCATTGTGACAAAATGTGAGAACAAACTCACTAAGTTCACTTTCTCCGCAGGGGAAGCGAGAGAGTCAATTTAGAACATCCTTTTAAAATATATAGTGGCCCCTTTTTTGAGATCCTCTTTCCCTCTATGGTTATGTCTGTTCTCATCACATATCTCCCAAATGTATTTTTGGTTCCTTCTTGCACTGATGTATTTGAGGAAAAAATTAGTATTTCGATCCCCACATTTCAGACAGACTGCTCGACTCTTTTGTCTTCAATGTTCCTCTTCAAGTAATAACAATTGGTTATGCTGTGCCTCCAAGGATTTCAAATGACAGTTAGGTATAGTTCTCATCCCATCCCTCCGCAAACCCAAGAATTACACCTTGAGTTTCTCCTCTAGAGTTTCCATCCTATTTTGTTTCTCACGTTGCCTAAATCTTTCCCAGGTTTTAATCCAGGCCTTTAGCACTTTGATTTTCCACACAAATATGTGTTGAAAATCTAATTCCACTAGGAGACCAGTATCCAACCAAACCTCTTTTACTATAGTAGATAACTCTTCCTCTTCCATCCATGACGGATTTAATTTGAAAGGGTAGGCCACCATATATTGTTGAAAATTAAATTGGGCTATAAATGGCACATGATTCGAGACATAGGGAAGATCAACTCATGATCGGTACCTACCCACATCACATAATAAACTTTCCAAAACTAGGGTATTATCCAACCGCTTAGCAATACCATCCACCCCAGTTCTACCATTCCTCCACGTTGGAACCATATGATTTGGGATCAATTCCACCAAATTATAGTCCTGGAGCATAAGTTTAAAATAATTTGCAAGCTTATCCACCTGTGTCATCACTCCCCAAACCTCGTCAACACCTGTAGTGAAATTTAAATCTCCTACAAGAATCAATTTTTTAGATGCCAACAACGCACTCACAGCCATCCGATCCAAAAAAGATTTTCTCTCACTGTAGGGCCCATATACATTGACTAAAAAAATATCCTTATTGTTTTCTAAAGTGTTGATAGTAAGAAAAATGCCCCCACCGCAACATGAAGGTTCCAGAAAAAACTTATTGGGGTCCCATGTAACCAAGAGACCACCTACATTTTCCACAGATCTAACAACACAAGATAACCATCTAGGGACAAACTTTAACACAAAATACCATGCTTTCTCCTCTTCAACTTGCCTTTTGTGTAAAAAAATAATATCATGCTTGATTTTCTTGAGTAATCTGTGCATGGAGGCCAATTTCAGGGTCCCCCCCACCCCTCTAATGTTTAAAGAGAGTAGGATCATGGTTTATCCCAAGCAAGAGCTTTCATGCCTCTAATCACCCTAGAGTATGTAACAATATGTGTGTGAGGGTTAGGTGTAACAACTGAGAGGGTAGCTTTTTTACGAGCGCTTCTCATATTTATAGGAGAAGTCTCGAAGCCCAAGCCTTTTAACCAAATGTAACTAGTCCCATCCCTCGAAAACTGGTTCCTAGACTGATAAACAAGTTCAATAGAACCTGAAAGTGTTAAAACAATTTTTCCCTGATAAGTAGTAAGAAGAAAATTAGCATTCACCTCACGGAGTGCAGGGACCATTGAGTCCAAGGTCTCCCCCAATGTGCAGTCTCCAGGTTCGGACTCCCTGTAACCTAAAATGATAATATTGAGATGGAAATAATTGGCACCGATACATTGGATGAAGAAGAGTCTTTTTCATTTCAGAGCATTGTTTTTACAATGAATCCAATAAAGTGGTTATTGAAAAGAGAGATGTAAAGAATAAGAAATGGAAATCTCATTCAAAGATCAACCTATACAACATACACCCTTCCCATATCTCCTAGATACACCGAGCAACTTGAGACACTCTAGAAAACTCTATTAACAACCTTGAAATGGAAAATGTCATGTTAAAGGAGAGAATTGAAAAATTTGACGCAACTCTAATGCCTCTTTGACTGTTTTCTACTCCTTTGGCAATGGTCGAGCCCACCACACATGCGACAAAGTTAAAAGGATAAAAAAACCTTCTCACATCGGCCTGAGGCTATGTGGAAAAGAATATAAACAGAAGAATGGAATTAATAATAGAATCTTGGGAGATGTTAAAGAATATGGTCTCTTTGGGAGCAAGAGCACATGCTTTTCATGATTATCCACAAGCAGATATCAAGACTGAACAAGTTTTATACCTCGATGTAGTTTTACCATATGGTGTTAAATTTACTGGTATGATGGAATTCAAAAGAAGATAGGAGGATCTCCCTTCCTCGGATCGAATAGAGCAGCTAAACACATGTTGGAAAGAAAAGGTAAAAAACTTGAATGGTATCATTCAAGCATGTAGCCAGGCCATATCCTGAAGAGACAAACTATTCAAGAAGCTAACTGAGATGGATATAGATTAAAGTCCCAATGAAGTCCTAGACCTGGAATTTATATTCAACTCTTGTTTTTTAACCAATCAAGAATTTGATGATCAAGTTCAAATCTATAGAAGACTCTCATTTGAAAATTTCTATGGCATTCTTGAATATGGTGAATATTGTGTGAAAAACTGGCTAGTCGTTTATTCGATTAAAAACCAAGATATTCAAGAAGCAGTGCACAACCTCTCTATTGATCTAAGGAACTTGGAAAGTGAATTCTTCAATATAAAAATATAGCATGAGATCAACGTGGCACCTATGAGGAGTTACATCGAAGAATGGTTCAAAAAGGTTGTYAACCGGATTACCAATGAAGGTCGAAGCCAAGGAAATCCATAAAAGGACATCAACGAGAAAATAAAAAGGCATGCGACACCATCATAGTAAGTTGATACWGATCACATTCTTMTGTCTTCATCCAATTACTCTAACAAATATTTAACCGAGCATTCACAATTTTCTTCTTCTTCTTGCAAGGTCTTGCTATTTTCCATCACTRAATTTCTTCTTTCTACAAAATTTATCCTTGTACATATTTTCTTTGTAGTCTRTGGCAGTCCCAATCCTATTCATTCTGACAAACACATTTTTATTTCACATAATATGTACTGAACTATATATTTTTTTACAAATTCCAAGACAACTATTTTGGAAAATATTCTCAAATGTATTTTGKGACCGATTTTATCCGAATATAAATATTTGAGGTTGTTCTATGGTGATATTCAATGTTTGGTGTTGTTATTTGAATTTTGTATTTCTTTTTAAAATTAACTCATTTCCATGTACATGTTCCTGTTTTATATTGTGCATATATTGTAGCTTCCTATATTTCATAATATCCTTCYATATAAAAAATGTTAAGTCATATATTTTTTCTTTATTGCTTATGGGTTTCAGCAAAATTTGTGAGCCCAAAACACCCTTCAAATTSGAACATGATTTACATTTGGACCACACATAATCTATTAAGATACATTAATATGAATACATTTTAAATAAATATAAACAAAATCCCTTTAAACTTGAACCTGCCCTTCTCGAGCTCATGGATTGGCCAAAGGTTGATCGGTTAGCGGATTGCTAGATCCTCATTTCCATATATATCCTCACATCATGAGCCCGACCGATCACCGTCCTTTTTAACACTTAGCCAATTATCTCACCGCGACGTCCCAACTTAGTGCTATCAAATTCTTATGCCTCGTGTTTTGTAACATACGTCTTGCACCCAACACTTCCATGATATACATTTCGCACCCAACACTTTTGGGATACACATTTTGCACCCCACACTTCCGTCATTTACAATTCGACCGTGGACTAGTGGAACTCGCAAGATTCACTATACCCAGGTTCACAAAACTTTCAAAACATTTATCGCCCTCTTAAATCCCCACCACATTATTTCCCTCCTCAATGCACATTCATTATGCTTTTACTAGTGACAACTCAATGCATAGGTTCGCTTATTGGCATAAATAAGCAAAAAACGCATTCAACGGTGATTTACGGGAGTCTGACCGACCCCAAGGTTGGCTCTATTATAAATCTTGCACCCAAAACTTTCTTCATCTACACTTCTTCCATATACATCTTGCACCCAAAACCTCTGTGGTCTACAATTCCTCCACAAATTCGAACATGGTTTACATTTGGACCACAAATAATCTATTAAGATACATTAATATGAATACATTTTAAATAAATATAAACAAAATCTATTTAAACTTGAACCTGAATTTCTCGAGCTCTTGGATTGGTCGTGGGTTTTGAGGTTAGCTCATCTCCATATATATCATCACATCATCAATACAACTGATTGTCATCCCTTTCAAATCTTAGCCAATTATCTCACCATCGGGTCTCAACATAGCACTATCGAATTCTTATTCCCCCTATTCCATGATATACATCTTGCACACAACACTTCTGTGATATGCATTTTTCACCTAACACTTCCGTGATTTACAATTCAACCCCCAAGTTAGCGCTATTATAAATATTGCACCCAAAACTTTCATCATCTACAGTTCGGTGATATACATCTTGCACCCAAAACTTTCATGGTCTACAATTCCTCCACAAATTGGAACATGGTTTACATTTGGACCACAAATAATCTATTAAGATACATTAATATAAATACATTTTAGATAGATATAAACCAAATCTCTTTAAACTTGAACCTGAATGTATCAAACTCTTGGAGTGGTCATGGGTTCCTGAGTTATTCGACTTCTAGATCCTCATCTCTATTTATATCGTCACATAATGAGCCCGACCAACCATGGTCCCTTTCAACACTTAGCCAATTATCTCACCACGGGATTGCGACTTAGCGCTATCGAATTCTTATGACCCCTTGTTCTGTGATATACATGTTGCACACAACACTTCCATGATATAAATTTTTCACACAACACTTCCGTCATTTACAATTCGAACTCAGGCTCCTGGAACTCGCAAGATTCACTATAATCGGGTTCACAAAATTTCCAAACCATGCATCACTCTCTTCAATCCCTACAACATTCATGCTCTTCCCAATACACATTCGTTATTCTTTTACCAATGACAAATCATCACACAGGTTCACTCATTGGCATTTATAAGAAGAAAAAAAACATTCAACCGCGATTTATGGGAATCCGACCGACCGTCATTGCTTTTCATACCTAGCCAATTCTATGGTCATCAGTTCCTGGGTTGGCGTAACCAAACTTTCATTCCCCATTTTCTGTGATATAGATCTTGCACCCTAACAAACCATTTATCACTCCCTTCAACCCCTGCCACATTATCGTCCTTCCTAATGCACATTCATTAAGCTTTTACTAGTGACAAATCAGTACATAGGTTCACTTATTGGCATTAATAAGAAAGAAACGCATTCAACCGTGATTTATGGGACTTCGAATGACCGTCATTGCTTTTCATACCTAGCCAATTCTATAGCCACTGGTTCCAGGGTTGGTGTAACCAAACTTTCCTTCCCCATGTTCTGTGATATACATATTGCACCCAAAGCTTCGGTCATCTACAWWTCCATAGTTAGCCAACTTTATAGTCGTTGATCCTTGAGTTGGYGCTATTATAAATATTGTACCCAAAACTTCTGCCATCTATAATTCTGTGATGTGCATCTTGCACCGAAAAYTTTCATGGTCTACAATTCCTCCAGCTTGCAAGCTTCAATCTACCCAACCTCACAAATATTTCAAAGCATTTATCACTGCCTTCCATCCCTACTACCTTCACGTCKTTCCCAATGCACRTTGATTATGCTTTTACTAGTGACAAGTCAACACACATGTTCGAAAAAAATTGGCACTAATAATCAAAAACCTCGAGGGAATCTCCCATTAACATGCATTAAACMGCGATTTAGGGGAGCCGGATGGACTGCCCTTCCTTTCCATACTTATCCAATTTTATGGCCTCAGATTCCTGAATTAGCACTATCGAACTCTCATTCTTGTGTTTTTTCATATACATCTTGCACCAAAAGGTTCCCTTCTCTACAATTCCACCCCTCACTCGAACTCGCAAGCTTCACTCTACCCGGGTTCACAAAAATTTTCAAAGCATTTATCCCTCCCTTCCATACTTGTCACCTTCGTGCCCTTCCCAATGCAAATTAATTATTCTTTGCTTAGTGACAACTCACCACACAAGTTCGAAAGGATGGACAATGCACATTAATTATTAAATTACTATTCAATGTAATTTCTATATACCTTTTAATATTTACAATTCTTTATCATTTCATTTCTTGAAAACAATTGAACATAACTTTTTAATATCATTTAAGCCTCTATTCTAATTACTGTTTATTTACCATACTGTTAATTTTTGGTTTTTTAACAATATTCCTAGACTCTCCCCATTTTCCAAAAAACTTCACTATGAATAATTATAAGCTGCCAACTATCATCTCCATAACCAAATCTACTTCTACTTGCCAAGACTACAATGCCACACAACACTTGTTTAGTTAAGTCACTAAACAAAGTAAATTAGCTAGCTTTTTAATTAATAAATCATAGAATCATTAGTAACTTTGAAATGTAAAAATTTATAGCTGGAGATACAAAATTTAGTGAAGAATATATCTATAACCCTAATAGTTAATATAATATTTATCGTCTTCTTTTCGTTTACGCAATTATACATTTTGTAGCACTATTAAATTTTGACTATAATTCAAATACTTAGTGAATCTTAAAATACACAAGGAGTTCAAGTGTTTT
>JASDQU010031845.1:1256-19576 GCA_032191745.1 Picea mariana | reverse complement strand
TTAAATTCTAGTCTAATTCTCTTCACTCCCATTTTATGTTTTAATTTAGTCAAAGATGTTAGACTTAGAGTCTTGTTAGATTTCTTAGTTTGTAATTTAATAATTAATTAAATACTCTACAAGGTATAAACATTTTTATTAAATTTGCTAGGCCATCTACATTTTTACTCACTCACAATTTGATTACACGACGTGCCCTTCAAGACGCACCTCTGTGCTCCAAGCATGCCACTCACCATTCACTATTTTGGAAGTTTGTCTAACACTTGGAGTCAACAGTCCACTTGGTCAAACTTGTGAGAGACTAACAGATATCTAATGAATAAGGATTCATCCTTATTGCACGATCCTTAGAATTCCTCATGAGTGATTGTCTCAGTATGACCTCACGACATTATGGACCTATCGAAACAAGGTAATCATTAATGATGCATTCAGGTCATGGTGGGACTGATAATATGCTGTGATAGGTACGTTGCCACACTTCTCCCTTATTTGTCTATTTTATGTGTATGACCCATTTACTCCATATGTAAGTCGAATTATAAAGTGTCACCAAGCTTGCATCCACTGAAAAGAACAATTTCAATAATACATATAGATAACATTCATACTGAAATCATCATATAACTCATACATGTAAATCAATACTAAAAATTGAAACCAAATACAAGTCCACTTTCTGACTCAATCTAGAGTCCAAAGAAGTTTGTTGATGCCATCGACATCCTCAACCTATCATGTATCCTTCACAGTTAGGAGAACTCATCAATAATACTCGTTAATATATATGCATCTAGAAATTAACATATAATCACAACGACATCACAATGTAACTGATAATCAAATAATCATCATAATGTATCATAACCGGATCACTTGCTCGCAAGTTCCCTCAAAGAATAATTCAAGAAAAATGTGCTCAATGGAACTGGATGTTACACTAAATAAAGTGTTTGAATGCAAGACAGTTACATTGTGGACAAACCTTGACCAAACCAATGACTTGTTTGTTACACTTATATCTAAACAAATGGTGTGGATGCGTGAAAGTTACATTGTGGACAAACTTCTGTCTAAATTAAGAATATTTATTTGTTCAGTTACGAAAAATCATTCTTTTACTAAATCAAACATACCAAATCTTAGAACGAATAAGCTCTAGCTCATCTTCTCAAACTAGATGTAGCATTTAACATTCTTGATTTCTCATATAAAATATAAAATGGGAGCACAAAAATCAAGTCACAAGTCTCCATCTTGTGGCATTTTCCCTCCAAAATGTTCACCCATTTTTCCATCAAATTGTTAGCATCCCTTGGTGACTAACTATCTTGACTGCCAACTTCCTACTCGTTCCGACACATTCAAATTTGTCGCTCATCACATGAAATTCATATCATCACACTCAATTGCACCATTCATCACTCTTTCTCATATCTTCATGCAAAATTTCATCTACACAATGTCCACAAATTATGTCGAAGTCGAGTCCATGGAATAAAATTCATCTTGATTCAAGACTCATTTTTTATCAATTCTTTCAAGGGTTATTCAACTATGTTTTCTTTGATTGCACTTTATACATTCTTGTGGTTGCCTCTGCACCTTTCAATCTTTATATGCAGTTTGATTTACCTTTCACAGAATATGCTTGGTCAACAAACTATCTTGTGCATCATATTGTCTTGTTCTCCATACTATCTATTCTCTATGTACATTACATCATTGACATCAATGACAACATATGCACATTATAATCCCCCTTTTTCTTTGTTGGAAACCAAAAAATCCTTCTTTTCTATTATGAAAGGTGACGTGCACAACTACAAAGTACTCCTCCTTTCAATGTACATAAATACAAGTTGCTCCATCTTTCAATGTGCACAATTTCCATATCAATGGCCTTTATGCAATTCTCCCCCTTTGAAAGCAATTAAAGGTAAATAATTTGGATATCATCTCCTCCATGCCTCTGTATGCACAGAAAACAACCCTTAAATAGTATACCACCAAGATATATAACAAAMTTCACCATGTGCATCTCCAAAAAAGAAAAAWTTTGCTTGGTACAACAACGCGCAGGGCACTTTTCGTAGTAGTGAACTGTGTTCTTTACTGAAGAATGGAAGATGAGATCACCACCAAATTTTTCTTAAGATACTCAAAGGGTTCTCTAGGTAATGGTTTGGTAATKATATCTGCAATCTACTCTTTAGAGGGAACATACCCTAATTTGACCACCTTATCCTGAATATGTTCTCCAAGAAAATGATATTTGATTGGTAAATGATTAGTATTAGTGTGGTGAAGAGGTTTTTTAGAGATATTGATAGCATTGGTATSGTCACAAATGATGGAGACATGTTGATCACAAGGAACTTGAATATCCTTGAGATTATGTTTAATCCACAACAATTGAGTACAACATGATGTTGCAACTATATATTTGGATTCTGTTGTAGAGAGAGAAATAGAAGTTTGTTTCTTGCTGAGCTAGGACACTAAACAAATGCCAAGGAAATATGCACCTCCGCTAGTGCTTTTTCTATCATCAATAATTTCTTACCAGTTTGGATCAGTATAAGTTTTGAGAATGAGGTTTGTGTCTTTTGGATACCACAATCCATAATCAATAGTGCCTTGCAAGTATCTAAATATTATTTTAACTTCAAGAACATGAGTTTCCTTAGGATTTGTTTGAAATCTTCCTACCAAACGCAACGCTTCTGTGATGTCAATACTTGAAGCTGTGAGATAGAGTAAGCTACCTATGATACACCTATACATGATTTGATCTATTTTTTTAGCATCATCATCTTTGTTGTGTTTGTAAGTGGTAGTCATAGGAGTTCTCACTAGTGCATATTTTTCCATGCCAAACTTCTTCTATATTTCCTTGAGATATTTTCTTTGAGAAATGAACATTTCTCTTTCTGATTGATGAATATGGAGACCAAGAAAGAAGGATATTTATCCTAACATGGACATCTCAAACTCTCGTTGCATTGAAGTTTCAAAGTTGTTACTCATTAGTTCAATGTTATTGAAAAAATAATATCATCAACATATACTACAATAATTAACAAGTCATTATCTTTATCCTTGATGTATAAGTTGCTATCAGTTGTTCCCTTTTTAAAACATTTCTAGTGTAAATACTTGTCAAGTCATTAATACCAAGTTCTTGGAGCCTATTTTATCCCATAAAGGCATCTCTTTAATCTACGAACATAATCCTCCTTGTTAGTTATCTGAAAACCCTTCCGTTTCTCCACATAAACATCTTCCTCTAGTTCACCATTCAAAAGGGTTGATTTGACATCCATTTGATGAACTTTGAATTTTCTGTATCAGGAAACATCCAAAAGCATCCCGATAGCTTCAATTCTTGCAATAGGGGAAATTGTTTCTTCAAAGTCCACTCCTTCTACTTGAGGATACCCTTTATAAAAAAGTTTGGACTTGTTTCTGACTATTTGTCCATCTTCATTCAACTTGTTTATGTATACCCTTTTTGTTCCAATTACATTCTTGTTTTTGGGTCTTGGAGCACAATCCCAAGTCTTATTTTTTTCTATTTGATCTATTTCTTCATTCATGTCCTTAACCCAATGATCATCATCACTTTCTTGCACAATGTTTTGGGGTTCACTCATAGATAATAGAGAAAAAATTCCATAGCTAGTTGTATATACAAGTTTTCTTACAGTTTGTACACTTTCTTCCTTGTTTCCAAGAATCTGACTTTCTAGATGATGTTTTTGGACATACCTTGATTGGGTCTTTTCTTGTGATTTTTTCATTCTCTCTTATTCATCAAAATATTCTTTTTCCTAATACTCCTTTATTCCATTTCCTTGTGGTTCATTTATGATTGGTTCATCATATGAATTATTATTGTGTGGGTGTCTCTTTGAATGAAGTGGTCTCTCATCTACCTTTACATCTATATTTTCAACTATTTTGTGAAGTCTTTTGTTGTAGCACTTGTATCCTTTACTTCTGTAAGAGTATCGTAAAAATATTCATTCATCAGATCTAGAATAAAACTTGCCTAAGATGTCTTCATTTCTTTGAATGTAGGATTTGTTTTCAAAACATTTGAAGTGTTTTCTGATGTTGATCTTCCATGCCATAGATCTTAAGAGGTTTTATCATTGTTTACTCTTGTGTACACTTTAATTAGAATGTTACCAATAGTTTGAACAACTTCTCCCCAAAATGTTTTAAGTACTTATGATTCATCAAGTATGGCCCTTGCCATTTCTTGAACTATTTTGTTTATCCTTTCTACTACTCCATTCTGCTGAGGGGTTCTCCTAATAGAAAATTTTCTCTTGATCCCATGGTTTTCAAAATAACTGTTGAATTAATCAGATTTTAATTATCGTACTCTATTTGATCTTATGAAGTTTATTTTTAAATCCATTTATTTTTCTACTTGTTCTTTGAATATTTTGATTTTTTCAAAAGAATGAAATGTATACTTCAAAGTCATTTTGGTATGGTCATCAATAAAAAAAATGAAATATATTTCTCCTCGAGGTGATTTTGTAATATTGGGGCCACAAATATATGTATGTGTCAACTCAAGAGGTCGAGTGGTGGAGTCTTCTCTTGCCTTGAATTAAACTCTTGATTGCTTTCCAAATTGACATGAATTCCAGACAATATTCTGAGGTATGCATATTTTAGGCATATCTCATACAACATCCTTTATTCCCAACTTAACAAGTTGATTCAAACTAATATGACCTATCATTTTGTGACAAAGCCAACTCTCATCAGTTTTACCAATACACCATTTTTCTTTTCCTTCCTCTAGGAAATACACATACATTGAAGTTCTAATTKMTTTTACAAYATTGTTTCATGTATTMACATCCATTACTTTASATCCTTTTGAATKAAAGAGAATATTGTGTCCTTGGTCACACATTTGACTTAACTCAAAAGGTTATGTTTTYGACCATCTRCATACAACACATTTTGTTCTTTGTTCTTTCCCTTCTTATCTTCATCTAGTACACCAATTCATTTTCCTATAATTCTAGTTGGAGAATTATTTYCAAAATTAACATTACCACCTTTTTCTTTAATTACGAATTCAAACTTACTCTTGTCTCCCGTCATATGATTAGAGCAACCATTGTCAATATACCATTGATTTTATTGATTTTTGGCATACAGAGTGAGTCGAGAATTTTATTATTTTATTTTTTATTTCTCCAAACCTTGGTGAAATCTTCTTGTAGATATGAAATACCTTACTTCTGCATTTACTTTGCCTATGTCCAAAATTATTTCATATGGGACATTTGAGGTCATTTAGTAGAGGGGAGAAGGTGTTTTGTTAGATATTCAATCCATTTTTATTGAATCTCATTCCTACATTTTTGTTATGTCTAAGAGTATTTCAACTCACAACCTTATGTCCAAAGTTTCTAGAAGAGAAATTATATCCATAGAAAAAATTTTGATTCCTTGGAATGAAAAACTTACTTGTAAGAATTGTTCTTTTTCTTCCATCTTGATAAGATTCAGGTACATTTTGCTTCCTTGCTTCATATTTTTTTTCATAGTTGGGATGATCGAGTTATGACTACCACTTTTTATCATCCTTTGATTTTTTAGGTTGACCCTTGAGAGAATTTGCATAACTTGTAGGTTTCTCACTAGTTGCCATGCTGGTGCTTGATTCACCTTTGACAATTTTCAAACTTTCATTATATCCTAGCCCTACTTTGTCATCTAGTTATATCTGATTGCTAAGAATGTTATATAGAGTTTATGATCCTTTTATGAATTTCATTAGAGTTTTGGATTTATCTATATCTTTTCTTAAGACAACTATTTCTACTTCTAGTTTGTGACAATGTTCTCTTTTTATTTTACCCGATTCATAAATATTTCTTCCCTTCTTGTGGCCTCTTCAAGATGGATTTTTAAGATGATTATATATTTGGTGATCTCATTATGTTTTTCTTTAGAAAATTGTCATTGTTGTTTTCTTACTGTATTATTTTTCTTGATTTAGGATATTTCTTCTAAAACACTAGTAATTTATCCTTCTATGTCTACTACAACTTCACATTCTTTTGTGTTTGGTTTTTCTTGATCATATTTGTGTTTCTCCAAATCCATGAGAAGTTTTTCATCTTGAATTATATCTAGATCATGTTCTTCTTCTTCAATGTCTGAGAAGTTGTTGCTATCCTCTTTTGAATAATAATTGTTCCTTTTAAAAAACTTATTATTTTTAAACTTCCTATGTTTATCTTTTCCTTTGTTGGATCATGTTGTCATTGATGCCAAAAGATTTATAGAAAAGGATTGATGTCAAAGGAACAATTTCTTGTCATAGTATATTGATGGATCATGTATTTCCCTTGATGTTAATCGATTGATGTCAAGTGGAATCATAGTCATATGATGCCAAGCATAGATAAATATGGATCAATGAGTTGCCATTGATATATGATGCATAAATGAAGATGGATCGATGTGGTTTCATTGATATATGATGCATAGTTGGACTGATGAAAAAATGACTCATTATTGTCTTATCGTGGTTGATAAGGAGTACAAATAGATGAAATCTAAATTGGTTCCCTTATGGTGAGATCCCTCACAGGAAGACACTTTGTGGTTGAGTTATCCTAGTAGTATGGTTAGAAAAACCATGATTAATTATGGAATAATGAGATGAAGATCGGTGAATTTGCCAGTGAAACTATCCTATATGGATATTTCTTGTCAATCCATTTCCGGTGGTATGTAGATCATCACATAAATCCTCACGGTTTGATATCTATGGACTTACGAAGTTGGAGGACCCTCATATGTTGGCTTGAAGCCACAAAAGTTCAAAGAAGTCAAAGATCTTCCAAAGAAGGGATTATTTAAATAATAAAGTGAAGTGATAAAATCAAAGAGGATTATTTAAATAATAAATTGAAGTGACAAAGTCAAAGAGGAGTATTTAAATATTAAAGTGAAGTGACAAAATCAAAGAGGATTATTTAAATAATAAAGTGAATGACAAAGTCAAAGAGGATTATTTAAATAATAAAGTGAATTGAAAAAGTCAAAGAGGATTATTTAATTAATAAAGTGAAGTCGCAAAATCAAGAAGGATTATTTAAATAATAAAGTAAATGGAGAAATTTATAATTATAGAAAGTTATTATAAGAAGGTTAACCATAAAAAGAGGAAAGAGGGTTAAGTGGTCAAGTGACTATTGGATATTTGGACAAGTGACAAATTGAGAAAAGTTGGACCTAAGTGACTATGTGGAAAAATTAGCTACGTGGACAAAGTGGCCAAGAAGATGCTTCTAAGGAAGCTACTTGGAGAGTATAAATAAGAGGAAAGGGTCTCTTGTGAAAAATATCTCTTGATCATATCTTGAAGATTTATTATGAGAGAGGTATTGACTAGAGGATCTCATGGATGCATCAAAGTTTCTGTAAGTCGTAGATCATGATGGTGAAAGTTTTGGAAGTTAAAAATCCCTAGTTTCTGAAAGACTATGCTAGCAACAATGGTCCAGAGAAGGTACATATGCGGGTATAGTGAGGCATGACACATACACACGCGGGTTGAAGGAAGGAAGAGCGCATACAATTGGATGAAGTCATGGAGACTTAAGTGTGAGATGATTCCCAGTTCTTGAAGGTCGAAGCAAGTTCTAGATATGCATTCTATGGGCTCAGATCTACCATTAGAAACTCTGGTATGGTTACATAGTTGTCTTGATGGATACTCTTTCTTATTGTATGGTGAATTCTTAAGGAATTCTTGGTATGGCTATTTTGATATGGTTATGTTGGTTGATTGATAGAGTGAGAAACAATCTTATGGTACAATACTCATATGATTTCCATAGTATACAAGTTTCTTATACATGATTGAGTGTCATTCATATTGAATGGTTGAGGAGCATGAGTAAGTTGTTGGAGAGCATAGATGTGTTGTGATTGGTGATGGTACAAATTGGATAGTAAAAGACATAAGTGGATGTGACTGAAGGCCGCAAAGGATCTGAGTTTTTCATGGAGAGAAACCCCTAATTACTTAGAAGGCATACATAGGTTGTAGTACAGAAAGGCCGCGTACATATGCAACCTGTACTACTGGTAGGGCACATACATATGCGTGTTGCATTACTGAAAATTTGCGTACCTATTGAAAGAATGATATCTGTTGAGGATTGATTCCTGTTCTCAGTTGGTGCTGAGTTGTGTAAGTTGAGTCTTGCATTGTAGAGCTGGTGCTCTTATGGAGTTTTAACTCTATTCAATTGTCTCTCATAAACAAAGCATTGTAGTCGTAATAAAAGAAAATTGTAAATACATCTTGTCTTCTTTGTGTTCCTTGTGGTGATGACTTGTTGATGATATATGTTGTTGGTATATGTTATTGATATATGTTCATATTTAGCTGGTTATTAATGACAGTTGTAAGTGATGAGTAAATGGTGATTGCTAACTAAGGAGTTTTTTGAAGGAAGTTTGAAAAGATCCCTACATTGATTCACCCCCCCCTCTCAGTGTGGTCGGTGTGTCCAACAACCTTTTCTTTCTTTTTCGTTGGTTTGTTTTCTTTTAAAGGATGTTTAGATGAAAAATGACCAACTTTACCACAATGAAAACATTTGAATGGTAACATACCTTTATATTTTCAGGAGCCCCTATTCATTTTCGTTACAAATTTAGCTTGTTGTGCGTCTGAGAAGTGTTATGATAAATCATGATCTTTAGATGTCAATGGTTTTACTATTTCCTTTAATACTTTGTTATTTAAATATCATTTTTCTTTCCTAGTCCTCATCTCATTAGAAATTATAATTCCATGGAGAATATCCATAGTCATTTTATCTAATTCATGCATTTATTCTATAGTGGAAACATTTTCATAAATTATTGAGGGAAGAGATATCAGTACTTTCTGAACTTCTACAACTTCTTTAATATTCTGACCTATCCCTTTCGTAGTGTTTACAATCTCATCAAATCTCATAAAGAAACTTGCAATATTTTTAGCTTCACTCATTCTCATGTTTTCAAATTCCATTATGTAAGCTTGAAGTTTGGCCAATTTTACTTTCTCGTATCCTTAATAACTATTTACTAGTTTGTCCCTTATTTCTTTAGTTGATTCCAACTACATTACTTTGACGGATTCCATTTCTTCAAGTCCTCCTTGGATGACATTCATAACTCTTGAATTTTTGTATTAATATTTCTTACCATCTTCATTAGTTGGTGTACATTTTCACCTTGTACAATATTTACTACAAACAAATTTTAAGTAAAAGAATAGAAAAGATACAAATGCAAATACAAACATTTCACAGAGTTTTTTCTGCTAGAAACCCAAAATGGGAAAACCAACATATTCTATATTCATTCATTGTGATACATTGTTTACAATACAATATACATATACGAGCCAACGTCATCAAAAACCCTAACAAAATTACCTGGATTAGTCAAAAACCCTAATTCCGTAAACGAGAAATATAAAACCATTGAAAAAAACCATGTGTCAAAAAACTGCCCAACAATGGACACAAAAATCGAGGAAACACAAAAAACAAGGGAAAATGGGACATGTTCTATGAGGAATTTTTTTTATCGAGGGTGTTTTTGCCCCCCTCCAGTCCCTAAAGGGGGGCCTAGCAGTGCCCCCTCAAACCCCCCTGTGTTCCCAATGTGAGGTAGACACTACTACTCGTGCAAAGAATATAACACATACCCAACATTCTCCCACTTGTTTTTTTTTTTGCATACAAGGGGTTACAGGGTTACATAGTCAACAATCTAGGGAAACAATGCCCATGGATCCTCTACACAAAGAGAACTTCTCAGTGCTCACATATTCTGTTAATGAATATGCAACATTCTTCAAAGTGTCCACCTTCATCAACAACACTTTCTTTTCTTCAACCATGTCTCTCACAAAGTGATATTGAATATCAAAATGTTTTTTCTTTGAATTATAAGTTAGGTTCTTTGCCAGAAAAATTGCACTCTGACTATCACAATCTATCCTTACAGGTTGTTGTACCAACTCAATCCTCGAACACAATCGTTCTAATCATACTTATTCCTTACTTGCATGAGTGGCTACAATGTATTCAATTTATGTAGTTGAAAGTGCCACTACAACATGTGTTTTTCTTATCCAATTGATTTCTCCTCCAAACAAGTTAAACACATACCTTCTTATATATCTACTACAAATATCTTCAATCTATTTTGCATCCACAAAGACATGTATGTCCAACACTTTGTCCAATCCTGTTCTTCCTTGGGAGAAAAATTGATAGCTAGAAGTGCCAATCAAATACATTAAAAACCATTTTTACTGTTGTTCGATGATCCTTCCTTGTTTTTGACATATACTTTCTGAAAAATCCCACTTCATGTGTGATGTATGGTCCAGTGCATACCATTTCATACATCAAACTTCCAACTGCACTCGCATATGGAACATGAGACATGTCCTCCTCTGTCTGTGTATTGAGACATTGATCCACATATAAATTTACACCAACATGAATAGGGAGATTGACCTATTTACATTCTTACATATTAAACCTCTATAATATTGTCACAACATATTTTCTCTGATTTAACCACAGTTTCCTTTTTTTCTTATCTATTTTAATTTCCATTCCCAAAATGAAATTTGAAGAACGAAGATCCTTCATGTCAAATTTAGAGGACAACTGAGTTTTCACATAATGGATAATAGCCTTGTTGTTTCCTGTCAGCAACATTTCATCCACATACAAGACCAAATAAATCAAATCATCACCAATTAATTTAAAATACACACAATGATCCTCTTTTCTTCTTGTGAAGCCAAGTCCCAACATATAGGTATGAAATTTTTGATACCACATCCTTGGTGATTTTTTTAAACCATGTAGGGAATTTTACATATTGCATACCAATTCTTTATTTCCCTTCACAACAAATCCTTCTAGCTACTTCATATACATTTATTCTTCCATATCCCCATGTAGGAATGTTTTCTTCACATCCATCTATTCTACTTCAAAATAAAATGCAATAACAACAAATAACAAAAATATTATAGAAGTTAACTTTGCAAGAGGAGAAAAAATCTCACCAAAATCAAGTCCCTCAACTTGTGAATAACCCTTTTCTACTAACTGAGCTATGTATTTCTCCACTTTTTCTTTTCCATTCATCTTCCTTTTAAACACCCATTTTCTTCCAATGATATTTCTTCCATTCTGCAGCTCCACTAGATCCCAAGCCTCATTATTATCCAAGGCTTCCATTTCTTTAGCCATGGCCTTTTTCCATAGCTTTCCATCCTATGAATCCACTTCCTCACTGACAGTTCTAGGATCATCATCAATAATAGACAAAGAAAAATCTGAACGGAAATCAGATGGAGTATACCTTTTTGGTAGCCTTATTTCTCAAATTGATCTCCTCGATACTGGAATATGAGGATCTTCTTCTTCTGATTCATGTTCTTCTGTAGAGTCTGATTCATCATCCTTTAAATCAAACTCTTTTTTCTCTCATTCTTCCTCACTTAGTAGGACTTCTATTTTAACGACATTCTTCATTTTTCTAAATACCACATCTTGGATATACACTACCTTCTTAGTTTTTGTGTTCCAAAGATTATAACCTTTGAGACCATATTTATACCCAATAAAGATACATTTTCCATCCTTCTTCTCTATCTTACTCATGTTTTCCTTTGGAACATGAACATATTCCTCACAAACAAATACCTTGAGATGTGTGAGAGAAGGTTTCTTACCATTCCATACCTCTTATGGAGTATTATCATCTAGCACTGATGAGGGTGATATGTTGATCAGGTAACATGAAATACCCACTACCACTAGCCATAATTCTTTCCTAACCCAACAACCCTGAGCATGCACCTTGATTTTTCCATCAACATCCTCTTCATCCTTTCTACAACTCCATTCCATTTAAGTGTATATGGATTAGTCTTCTTCCTTTATATACTGTACTTAAATAATTCTTCAAATTCATTCCTTCAGAACTCTCCTCCATTATCTGTCCTCACCACCTTAATTATTTTCTCTTTTTGATTCTCAACAAGAGCCTTAAACTCATTAACCTGTCAAAGACTTTGGATTTCTTCCCAAGGAAATATATCCAAGTATTCCTCGAGAATTCATCTATAAATGAGACATAGTACACATATTTTCCCAATGATGGGACCGACACAGGTCCAAAAACATCACTGTGAACTAAGTGCAAAATTCCTTCTGCCCTCGTTGCACCAGAGGGGAATCTTACATGATTCTTCTTACCATATACACAATGTTCACAAAAATCAAAATATAGAGATAATTTATACATAACTTCAACCATACCTTTACTGTGTAGTAGTAGAAGACCCTTCTCTTCGATATGCCCCAATCTTTGATGCCATATCATAACCTTTTCTCGAGATATTGTAGGAGTTCTTTGTTCTTCAACTCCAATATCAAGAAAAATGGAATTACTACACCCATCACTAATACCATTTCTTTTCATCTTATATAGAATTCCAAACCAAACCCCCTTCAACAACACCATTTATCCTCAAACCATCTTGCTGGTTTCCTTTCCAAATATTTTTTTTACCCCTGCATCGTCCATTTTTAAAAAAAAAGTCAAGTTTTTGGCCAATACTGGGATGTATAGAACACAAGGTAGTGTTCTAATCCTTCCATATATGAGACTCAACTTGAATTTTCCTCGACCTGTGATTATTTTTGTTGAGTCATCACCTAGGAAAACATTACCTCCATCATACCCTTCATATTCACAGAACCACACCCCATGGGGAGTCATATGAAAGGATGCACCTGTTTCAACCAAGCATGCCTTATTATATGCATGTGTGCTTGAAGAATCAAAGTACACATCCCCTCCTTCTTCCTTGGAGGTATTTTCTTCTATAGATGGACATTCTTCATATCCATTCTTTTTCTCAACTTTGGATCTACATTGCTTCTTGTAGTTCCCTTCTTTTCCACATCTCCAACATACCTTTACAAACTTTCCAGGAGATTTGGATATACCCTTAAACATATATCTCCCACTTCAAAACTTAGATCTCTTTCTTTCCTCAGAGCATCCTCTTGCAAATAATGCATCTCTGTTGTATCCTTCCATATTATTTTATCTCATCTCCTCCAACAAAATGGATGAGACCAGTTCATCAAACTTCATGTAAGTTGTATTACTACCTATAGACACAACGAGACTGTCCCACGAGTCTAGAAAAGAACACAATAAAATGATACACTTACCTTCATATTTAATTTTAATCTCAACGGATACTAAAAGACTTACTATAGTATTGAAGGTGTTCAAATGTTCCTCTACCGAGTCTCCATATCTTATCCTTAGGTTATACATCTTCTTTCTCATGATTAGTTTATTTACTAGGGACTTAGACTCATACAACTTCCCCAACTTATCCTATAAATCCTTAGTTGTAGCTTCATGTGACACATTCAGTAATATTGAATCTGAGAGACATAGACGGATTGTGCTCTTTTCCTTCTGATCCAAGTTTTCCCAGTCATCTAGTGAAGATATTGTAGGTGGAGTACCTAGATCTACCGTGATCCACTAATCTCTGTCCACCAACAGATCTTCCATATTGAGCTTCCAAAGCTCAAAACATTTCTCATTAAACTTCTGGATCTCCATTTTGGAATTTCTTGCCAATTCTTTAGACCTGAAAAATCAATACCACATATCTCCCACTATAATAAGGATTATTACAATCTTGAGCCAAATCCTTAACCACAAAGGCGTCCCCTTAAATCCAACAAATCTCTGATACCAAATGTAGATTTTAACCTAGTACAATATTTATTGCAAACATATTTTTAGTAAAAGAACAAAAAAGATAAAATGGAAAATACAAACATTACATCGAGATTTTTCCCCTACAAATCTAAACCGGGAAAACCAAAATATTGTATATTCATTCATTATTATACATTGTTTACAATACAATAAACATATAGGATCTAGTGGCATGCAAAAACCTAACCCAATAACTTGGATTAGTCAACAACCCCAATTCCTTAATCGGAAATAGAAAAAAATCGACAAAAACCATGTGCCTAAAAACCTCCCAGCAATGGACATGGAAATCGAGGAAAAAAAAAATGAGGCAAAAATGTGACACATTTCTTGAAGCAAAAAAAAAAATTCTCGGGGGTGTTGTCACCCCTTTCACCCTGCCTCAAACTCCACTACACTCCCAATGCAACGTAGACACTACTACTTGTGCAAAGAATATAAAACATACCCAATAGTTGGAAGAGTAGTTGGGATTTTATAAACATCTACCACAATTTTCTAGAGTTCCATACCAAGAGACATCAAGGAGGTCTTCATTTTGATTTTTCAAAATGCAAAATTTGTCCCATTAAATAGAGGAGGCTTGTCTGAAGAAGAAAAGGAATCTATAATTGTGATACTTTTTTTGTGATAGTCCTTTCAACTATTAGGTTATTACTAAAGGAACCTATGCTCTGATGACAATTTTTATAACTTACAAAAATACTGAAGGGGAGTGGGGGGTGAATCAGTATTGCATTCGTTTTCTCAATTTTCATTCCTTTAAATAAATTAATGTTACTTAGAAGTGATAACTTAATCAACAATACATGCATAACACAAAGAACAACACATAAAACACATTACACCAAAAATTTTATCTGGAAACCCAATGCAGTAGAAAACCACATAACATCTTTCTTTATGTTCTTATACAAGCACCAACTTACAATTTACAATTACTCAGCTTGACAGGAACCCACCTTTCGTAAATATGGAAATCAATTCTCTCAAGCACCAACCTATCATAGATAATGACCTGAAACCAATCTTTTTAGGAACCAACTTGTTGCACGTAATGAGGAAATCAATCTCGAGTGATGTTCAACTCACCGTAACACCACTCTACCACTCATATTTTAGTTTTTAAAATAATTCTTACATAACTATACCTTTCTCTTCAAATATTAGTATGATATGTTTCTAGTTTAGTTTCATTGAACAGTTATAGGTCCTTTTTCTTCTATTTTCATCCTCACTTCAATCGAGCAGAGTGCATCTCATATTTATAATGTTTTCTCCCGATTTCCCCTTCCTATATGTGGACACGTAATAGTTACATTGTGGACACATTTTGACCAAATAAAAGTCCTATGAGTTATACTTTTGTCTAAATAAAGTATGCGGATGCATGACAGTTACATTGTGGACAAATCTTGACCAGATCAAAGTCATGTCAGTTACACTTATATCTAAATAAAGTATGTGGACACATTATGGTTACATTGTGGACACACTTCTGTCTAAATTAATAATAATTATTTTTCTCAATTATGACTGAACATTCTTTGACTAAATGAAACAAAAAAAAAAATTCCAGTGAATAAGATCCAACTCATCTCCTCAAAATTGGTGCACCATTTAACATTATGAATTGCTCAATGTTCAGATAAAATGGGAGAAAAAGTCTCAAGTCAAAAGTCTTCATCTTGTCAAATTTTCCCTATAGAACGTTCACCCAGTTTCCCATAAAATTGTTAGCGTCCCCTCATGACTCGATGTCTTCACTTTAAAATTCCCACTCGTTATCTCTCATTAAACTTTTTCTCCCATCACATGAACTTCATATTGTCACACTCTACTATGAAATTTGTCACACTTTATCAAATCACCCTCCAAAATTTCATTTATGCAACTTCCACAAATTACATCGCAGTCCACTCCATTGCACTGACTTCATATATATTCAAGAGTAATTGTTTATCAACACTTGCAATGGTTATTAAACTCTATTTTATTCAATTGCAGTTCATACATTCATATGGTCATCTATGTGCCTTCCATTCTTTCTCTACATTTCCATTTACCTTCCACATACTTCCACTACATGTGCTTCAAAATGTATTGCGTGCCATACTATCTTGTGTGCCATATTGTATATTCACTATGTACATTACATATTTGACATGAATGAAAACATTTGAACAACATGGGTATGTTTCAAATCAATATCTAAACTGCTAGCTTTGGTATTTATTGTATAGTGTATGTTAAAGGTTAGCTTCATATTGTTCTTAGAGAGCATTTTGAGGTAGTGTCACCCAGCCTAGTGGTTGGGTATGTTACAAAGTGGTATGAGATCTTCTGGTTGAAACATTGGACTCGCATGGGCCAGAATGTGTAAAAATTGGGTAGATTTGTTGTCATAGAGTCGGTTTGTACGAATTTGGGGAAAGACAGTGAAAAACTTTAGATAAAATTCCTAAATTTGTGAGTAGATATTAGTTTTTATGAATTAAGATTGGTTTAGAAGTTTAATGTAGTCAGTCTGCAGATTTTCAAAGTTATATTCGACGTGCAAGATCAAAAATTCATATTTTAGTGGTAATTGTAATGCTATGAAGAGTTTGATGAATCTATGGTCAAGATTGTGTTCGAACTTGAGATCAACGACCAGATTCATCCTCGAAAATTTTTAAAAATTTGATTAAGTGTCGAAGTTTTGAAAAGTACCATATCAATGAGTGCGGTCCATTTTGGTGGTTTGGAAAATGAGGAATATCAATGGTATGCATTAATTTTCGGTCATTTGAGAAGTTGGAGAAAAACAACGATCGAATAATCTTTGATAGAAGATCAACAACCCAGATTCAACTTGTTTTTTGCTGAAATTGTCGAAATGTTGGAAAATCACCATATGACATCGCTTATTGTCAATGAATTCAGGACTGATCAGTTTGGAGAAGTGTTAAAGTTATAACAAATTATATTTGAGATCGGTGAGTTTGGAAAAGTGTTGAAGTTCGACCAAATGACATATGAGATTGTCAATTGCTAATGGATCAATGATTGATGAGTTTGGCGAAGTGTTAAATTTTGTCCAAATGACATATGAGATTGTCGATGGTCCATGGATCGGGGATTGATGAGTTTGGATAAGTGTTGAAGTTTTTCCAAATGACATTTGATCTCAATGATGGCTGATTGATCAGAGATCAATGAATTTGGGAGAATTTCTCATTCGGCCAAAGGAAATATCTAATCGTCAATGGTCGATGGATTGGGGATTGATGAATTTGGGAAAATTTTTCATTTGGACAATGAAATTTTCTAGTATTTTATGGTCGATGATCAAGCATGAGTAGATTTAGTGCAAATTTCATGTTCTTTCAAGAGAAATTAATGATGGCCTATGAAGGAAAATAAGGTGAGAATGTTTCCTTCCATGTCGGCATCCATGTGTCATGCCACGTCATTATCCACGTGTCATGCCAAATCAACTTTGTTGATGACTTAAGATGATGTTTCATGCCATGTCAGCATCCACATGTCATGCCACATTAACATAGTTTCCACGTGATGCAAATGCCCACCCCTCCTTGGGGTTCATGCGACATCCCGGTCTAGGATCATTCTTCTGAGGAGCTAAATCAACTCTTGGATCCATATTGGATCCCATATTATTGTTCACAGGCCCTTTAATATCTTGTTAGGCATAGGTGCATACAAATCCAAACCCCATGGGATTGTTCTCTAAGCTCATTTATCCTTTAAAATCTGATTTTGGGCACTATCCACTTAACTTCATCCAAAATCTCATGTGACCGATGGATGGAATCAAGTTCTCACCAGAAATTAACTTATTCAGATCTTTGGGGCTCCAAACCTTCGCTAATCCAGGATTTGGAGGATCTACTCTCAATACATGTTGATTCTCCCAAACGTCGAAGTGACAAATTCTTGAACATGCACTTATCCATGACTCTGGCACTCCAGGGATTTAAGTTGCAGAAGACCTGACCAGACAACAACACAAACACCCAAAAGTCAAACCGATGAACTAATCCAACGCTCTCTGGCTCTGGAGCTTCATTATTTAGAAACTATTACAACACAACACTGCAATCCTCCTTAACACCGAATTCGTGAATTCCTGGAGGGCTCCCGAATAAAAATTCCACACTTCTCCAAAAACCAATGACTATGATCTACTTTAGAACTCTAGGATTCAGGACTTCTCGCTGATGATCACCACCAAACAACCAATTCCTCTAACATTGAATGGGAAAAGGAATGGGATCTATGGTCTAGTGTCCCAATCAACAGATGACCTGGATTTACTCTAAGCTTCAGGACTTCGAGGAATTTCACACTAAAGAAACTTTTACCGGAGATCCTTTGGGTCATTGAACTTCTGAATTGTGAGATAATACAACTCAAGT
>JASDQU010031843.1:17477-36828 GCA_032191745.1 Picea mariana | reverse complement strand
GATGGGAACCTGGGCTTGAACGTTGCTTATGTGTCTTGGAGGTCCTAACCATTGCAGGGTAGGACGGGCAGGTAGTCAGTTTTACTTACTGTTGATTGATTTTTGTGTAAATAATCCAGTGCCGTATCAAGAGTTTCAGGCCCTTTAAAGGCAGGGTTTCCACTCTTGCGACACACTTGATAGAGATTACTAGTTTCTGCTTGAGCAGTCGGCTAGGAGCCTATCTGGCATTCTCTTTCTCGGGAGCAGAGGACTAATATTAAACGCCCTGCTTTCCTGTGTATAAATAGTAAAATCTACTACCATGGATTCTTCCCTCTGTGTTCGTACTGTGCATAACCAAGTGTGTCATTAAATGCTTGTGGTTACCTATTGTGCGTTGTATGTCTAGAGACGTTTATTGCTTGGTGTTACTGTTGTATGTCGTATGTCATCTTGTTGTATTCGTCTTGCTTGCATCTTGTTAATCGTCGGGTGGCGACGTAGAGTCAAGTTGTCTGTTTCCTCTTTACACGCGCGCACACACCTTAAACAAAAAAAATAAAAATTTTTGCACCTATTACAGAGTTGTTGTCGTAACAAGGAGGACGTTAAAATCTTGGTATACTGGTTGTCATTGGAAAAAATCCCCAAATGTTTACTAAACGGTATCAGAAGAAGAATGTTCAGCTTCATGTGGTCTAGTAAAAAAGAAAAAGAAGGTATGCATCTGACAAACTGGAAGAATATAGAAAAACCCCAAAAGGAAGGTGGATGGGGAATTAAAAATATTTATATATTTGGAAAATCATTGGCGACGGAAAGTCTATGGAGATGTCTTATGCAACCTGGCCTCTGGCATGAGGTAATAATACAAAAATACCTTAAAAGACAAACTGTTGAGAAGTGTTTTAGACAAGGGCGAAAAAAATGGAATGGAACTTCAAACTTCTGGAGAGCACTTACCTCCTCGACAAGTATAATAACAGATTGGTTGGTCTAGAAACCAGGGAGTGGGAGAGACATCAGAATTGTGGTTGATCCTATGGTAGGATCTTACTCGTTCTATAAAATTTCTGAAAATATTCTAATGAAGCTAAAAGAACAAGGGATTACCAGACTTGCACATTTTGGGAGAAACACACAGTAAGGCACTAACTATATGTGGAAAAAAGTTGATAATTTAGGCCTGGGAGTACAAAAACTAGAATGGATAAAATATACAAAAGGGCTAGTAAGTGCTGGAATTGAATTAAATAATGAGAAAGATAGGTTACTGTGGTCATGGGATACCAAACAAGACCAAGTAAATGAAAGATTAACATATTAAGTACAAATGATGGAGGACAGAGGAGAAGAAACAAAATTTTGGTATTCTAAGATCTGGAAGTGGAAACTACCTACGAAAGTAAAACTATTTGTCTAGTTAATGATAGAACATAGAATACTCACCTGGGATAACTTGATTAAAAGGGGTTTTCAAGGGGCTATCTATTGTGTACTTTGCAAGGAAAGCAAAGAAACTATGGTGCATCTATTTGGGGATTGTAGTTTCATAACAAATATCTAGCATACTATCTCGATGGAACTAAAGTTGGTAAATAAGTGGCAAGGTGGACTATTCGAAAATAGTCTATAGAACTGGACAAAGAAGAAGGAAAATTGGATGGAAGTCCCTTGCGTTATCAACTGGGAGGTATGGAAGCATAGGAACCTGTTGATTTTTTAATATAAACAAAAAAACCTTTTTAGAGTTTGTAATTACATCCTACAGGACTTGGGACTTGGGGGAACAAAAATATAAATAGGATACTATTCAAAAAAGGATTGACAGACCACTTATACCTGTTTGGGATGAGGCAGTAGGATTTTTTGACGGGGCTTCATAGGAAAGAGCAACAAAGTGAGGGGTTGGAGCCTATCTGAAATGTCCAATATTGGGCACTTATAAACTTAAAATGAATTGTGGAAAGGGAACAAACAATAAAGGAGAAATGATGGCTCTTTGGTTAATTTTATGTTTTTCTAAATTCAAGTAGGTATCAAGGTTACAACTATTGAGCAACTTTAAGGTTATTTTTGGCTGGTATACTAACAAAAATAATTTCCAAGTGCTATCCTTGCAGTCATGGATGTCAAAGATTAGAACGCTAAGCAAGCATTTTCAACAAATCAAAACTCGACATATATAGAACACATAACCAGATTGTTGATCATCTTTCAAAGGAAGCATTGTTGTTAGAGGAAGATGGTATATATTGGTCAAAGATTGTAGAAGGACAACAAGAAATGAATGGAAAAATAAATATCAGTTACTAGAATACACTGTGTATTGGAATTTTGTTATAAAATAGACAAAAAGGAAGTAAATATGATTTTGGATTAGTTTGGTTATTGTTGTATATTCAGCAGTGTTTTTATGTACAATGATGAAAGGAATTAACAGAATAGAAAATCATTTAGAAGTTTGGCTATAGTTGGAAATGATTTTGTAATGATCTGAAAAAAGACAATATTATATTTATTAATATAAGAGTTTTGTCTTACTGAAAAAAATATAATGATGTATCATTAATTCTACAAGATGAAGTATTTGTTGAGGTTAACTGATGTTTCCTTAACATATGTAGCATTATCTCTAAGTGTTGTTCATGTTCTTTTTTTTAACTTAGAATAGATAACTATGTCATCTAAGAAGAGAATGAAAACTTATCTAAGTAATTTATTAAAGTATCATTCATCAAACATATAAACATAATAGATGTATTTGTCAATCCAAATAGCTCCACCACAAATTCATAATGTCAATATCTAATTCTAAAATTTGTCTTATTAATTTTTTCATCTTTGATCCTCACCTAATGTTACTTTGATCTCAGGTCTATTTTGAAAAATAGATTTGCACCTCTTAGTAGGTTGAAGAGATAATCATTTCCGGGGAGATAATACTTTTTCTTTATTGTAGCTTTATTCAATTGTCTGAAATCAATGCACAACCTTGAGGTTCTATATTTTTTCTTCACAAAGAGTATCGATGCTCCCCAAAGTGAGACACTTGGGTGTATGTACCATTTCTTCAATAAATCTTCCAACTACATTTGCAATTCCTTCAATTCTGGTGTGTTTATTCTATAAGAAGCTTTGGATCTTCGGGAAGCTCCATGCATCAAGTCAATAAAGAATTCTATGTTTCTCTTGGCTGGAAAACCTCATATCTACCCAAATACATCTTCATACTCTTGTAGCACCAAAAAATATTCAAAACTTGGAGATTCTTCCTTAGTTGGCTCTTCCACATGGGATGCAAACATTTGGTATATTTTTTTGAAGCGCCTTTTTAGTTGTAAGACTAAAATTTCCCTTATAGAAATGGATCTTGGGATCCCCTTCACTAAGCTATGTTATCTTTCTTCATTGATACATGTAAATGTCTCATTATGATAATATAACATAGAATAATGTTGGTCCAATCAATCCATTCCAATTACGATAACATAAGATCTCAATGGTATGATAATTAGATCTGCAATTGTGTTTACTCCATTAAAGTCTATGGAACAACTCTTAACAATCTCATTAATTTTTTTCTTGGTTCTAGTGGCTAGTTATACCAACCATGATTTTTCAAGCTTGTCCCTCTTCAAATGAAATATGTCCACTATATTAGGATCAGTGTAATTATGACTTGCCCCCGAACCAATTAAAATAGCAACAAATCAATTGGTAATCTTACCTTCCACCTCAATCATGTGAAATTGATGTTCTTCCTGTCGATTCTCTAGGGATGCATATATCCTTGGAATACTTTTTCCCACATCTTCTACTGTAGTGGTTTCATGAATATTTTGTACAGTCCTCATTCTATCCACTCTATGAGGGATGTCTATGTACCTGTGATCTCCCTTACAACCCCAGGACTTGATTGGTTGTCTTTTTCTTTTCCCCATAGATTCTTCCATCTTAGAATCACTATGAGTTGATTGGTCTTTCTGATAAGAATTAAAGTTGTTCATGAAGAAAGGTGACTCGAATTCTTTCTTCCTTTGATCCACTTTATCATTCTTCTTATCCCTCCAAAACTTCAACACCACTTGTCTTTCTTTGTTCTGCTCATATAGGTACTTGGCCTTTCTAATGGCCTCCTCCAAAGACTTAGGTTCATCAAATTGAATCACATCTCTATAAAATGTTGGAATTTCACTCAAGAATCTCTAAATTTTAACTTTCTCATCCTTGATAAATCTCACATACCTCAGCAAGTCTAAGAATTTATTCTCATAGTCTTCCATAGTCATGTTCCACATCTTGAGTTTGAAGAAATCTTGCATCTTCTCATTTTAATAATTCTTTGAAAGGTATTATTGTTGGAAATGCATTTTAAACTACTTCCAAGAGACCTTCTTTTCATTAACGTGGTTGGATTTCTTCAGTTGGTCCCACCCCATAGAACATTCCCCTTGAAGATGGTAGATGACAATCCTTGCTTCAAGGTTTGATGAGTAATTATGCAGTTGGAAATACTTTATAATTACAAGAAAATAGGTCTCAATCGATTTTCCCTTCTTGTTATCTCCATCAAAAGTCAGTGGCTTGAGCTTCATGAGATCTCCTTGCAAAATATCTGATTCATGCCTTCTCCTTTGATGCATGATAGGAGACATTTATGGACTATTGTGTGATTCTTCAAATGAATATAGTTTATGGACTGAAAGAGTGGGTGAATGATGATGTTTGTGCATTATACTAGAAGTTCTTGAGTGCCTAGATATCCTATAGTTATTCATTATTTAACATGGTCTACATTCTTGCTCATTTATTTGATCCAGATGGATATTGGTGGCCACCCACCTATTCCAACCGACTCCTCTTTGACAGTTTTTAGTTCARCACATTCTTCCGTAATTCTTTSTAATTGTGGGTTCTACACTTTTGGGGTTATCTGAAGCCCTACACAACTTCCAAATGGATATTGGTGGCCAACCACTTAATCCAACTAGATTATTTTGGAATTTTTCACGTCAACACATCTTTATGTGCTTCCAGGGCCGTTTTGGGTCCCTAAACAATATTTTTTTGTATTTCCAYTGTCAAACTGTAAACAAAGTCATATTTTGACAGCATAATGTGTATTTCTTGAAARTACCTTTCCAATGAGCTATCACGTGCCTAAAACAGAGATAGTATGCAAATGTTATGACCTAGGGAAGTTGAGGTACCAACTTACCCATCATGGCYCACATAAMTTTTGTTGTTTCTTCTCCTAGGGCGAGGATTTTGGATGTCTAGGGTTTTGGCATTCATGAGTAATGTTAAAAAGGATTCGGGAGCCTCATTGTAATAATTTTTCTTAGATGGATGCACGTAGCAGACATAACTCTTCTTAGAGATAGCTACCACCATTCAAGCAAGTTGTTTTTAGTTCTACAGTTTTACACTTTCAGCCTATTTTATTTATTCAATAGAACTTATCGTTCATTGGATATCTATTTTTTCTCTTTATATCTCTATGTTATTGTATTCATTTTATTATTCCTTTCATTCCGCTCATAAATCTGGATCAGTGGTATCAAAGTGGTCTGCTTTTCATTTATTTTTCTTCGTCCATGTTCCCAACAAGTCCCGTGTACAAGAATTTGGGACTCAAACCAATCGAGCCTTTGCAAGATTGGCCACGATGAGCCCGAAAACAACCCATGGGGGACGAGAAGAAAGATAATAGAGAAAGATATACTTTTAAAATGTTGCTCAAGGAATCCCTTGCATGACAAAGGAATGAAATGATGGATAATTGTGCACATATCCTTTGGTGGTTTCCCATAGGAGACACATATTCATCAAGTGACCATGCAACCCCCTTCAAGGTACTATTTGAAGGACTAATAGATGCAGATGTTGTAGATAAATGATTGAATCTTCTTGAAGGGTATTTTTTGGTCCACAATTTTTTTGAGAGGGAAAAGATTACTTTTGCACTCCTCAAGGTCATCCCTCATGTTAAGGACTAGTGGGATAGTTACTCTGAGAAAAGGGCCATAGAGGAATTTGCAATATTTTTGGTCGCCCCCACATGGGATTCCTTCATGGATTCCATTAAAGAATAGTACTATCATGTTGGACACTACGAGGAACAATACATAATATGGACCACGCTGTGTCAGGAAAAGGACCAAATAGTACCAAATTTCACCAATATTTTCCATACCCTACACACCAAATTGGGTATCAAATACTCCGAACAACATCTGGTGCTCAAATATCGCATTTTTCTACATAGATACATTCAAACAAAAATGTATTTTCTCAACATTGCATCATTAGTTGTAGATTATAGATATGTTGTCAAGATCGAGAAAAAATTTAAGAAGAAGAGGAGAGAGTTTGTATCTGCAAACTCCTCAGAGTCGAAGTAGGGAAAAGGTAGCCCCAACCCACAAAACAAGGGATAGAGAAAATATGGTTTCTCTCAGGAAAACCAGTCCAGGACACAACCAAAAAAGGGTAATGATAATTCAAAGAAGGACACAGGAAAATGGTGAGAATACCATAAAATCCCTTGGCACAACATTGAAAAATGTCGCTCGAAGCAATCACTGGTGTCCAAGATGAAGGATTCCAAGTCAGAGGCAGATTATGACTTCGAATCAAATCTAGAAAGTGGGAAGTGGATCATTGATGTCGAACACAATGCCACTATCGCTACCACTAAATTATAACCAAGCGAACTAGAAGAACAAAAGGAAGGGGAACACCTCTTTTGCTCACATATGTGGGTAAAGGGGACTCTGCTACATTTCATTATCGATAGCAGAAGTAATAAGAACCTGATTTCAGCAAAGGTCGTCAAGCGTCTGGACCCACCGATAACACCTCACTTGCATCCCTACACCATCGGATGGCTTCGCCAAGGATGATATCTTTGCGTCATCCAATAATTTCATCTTCCCTACAACATCAAGTTCTTCAAAGATGAGGTATTGTGTGATATTTTTCTCCTTGATGTTTGTGATGTTCTTTTAGGCCAACCATATTTGTGGAAGCGACATGTTATGTATGAGTCTAGACCCCACAATGTTATTATTACTTTTTGTAGATAATTGTACATGATACCAGAGGTAGCGCCGCCTACTTCTATTTCTTTAATCTCTACTAAGAAATGCAGTAAGATCATTTCACAGACTGAGAATTTCATCTTCTTTGTGATCCATTCTCACAGTAAGTAGAAGGTTTCCACCACATCTGTGACCTCTACACAGAGCCTCTCTTTGTAGCAGAAGCAATTATATGGGATCATGGAAGAGTACAGAGACATCTTTTCCTCACCCACTGGGGTACCGTCGCATTTCCAAGTCAAGCATCTAATTGATCTAATCCTCGGTGTACAGTTGCCGAATGGACTAGTCTATCATCATTCACTGATGGAAAATGATGAAATCAAGTGCTAGATCCAAGAGTTGCTTCAAAAGGGTCACATCCTGCCAAGCTCCTCCCCTTGCAGAAGCTCAATTGTGTTGGTTCTGAAGAAATATGGGACCTGGTGGCTCTACATTGATTACAGAGCATTAAAAAAAATCACAGTCAGGAATCGGTACCCAATTCCATGAATTGATGACCTTCTTGACCAAATCAAGGGAGAAATGTTCTTCAGCAAGATTGAGCTAAATTGTGGCTACCACTAGGTTCCCATCAAACCAACTGATGTATGGAAGACAACTTTCAAATCTAAAGAAGGTCTCTTCGAATGGTTGGTCATGCCCTTTGGCTTAACAAATGCACCATCAAATTTCATGTGATTGATGGTTGATGTATTGAGACCCTTCACCAACTCTTTTTTGGTGGTATATTTGGATGACATCCTCATATTCAATAGAACTTGGGAGGAGCATATGCATCATATTCAACAAGTTTTGGGCACTCTACGATAGCACAATCTATATGCCAACTTGGAAAAATGCTCCTTTGTCATGAATTGGGTCCAATACTTGGGCTAAATTATTTATGAGCATGGGGTACATGTGGATCCAGCTAATATCTAATTCATTCGTGACTACCCAACCTCGACCATGCTAACCGAGCTTCGAAGCTTCTTTGTAATTTCCAACTTCTACTGAAGGTTCATGTTGGGATTCTCCCATATTGCATGGGCCCTTAGCCAAGTAACCAAGGGTGGTGGAAAGGAAAATTTTGCATGGGGGTAGGCACAACAACAATAATTTAATGATATGAAGCATCGCTTATGCTTAGCTTCAGTACTCTCCTTACCTGATCGACAACAACTATTCATTATTGAGACTGATTCCTCCAACTATGGTGTAGGTGCAGTTCTCACTCAACATGGTCATCCAGTAGCATACCATAGTGAGACACTCTCAGATATTGTCTAGAAATACCCCACCTATGACAAAGAAATGTATTACATTGTGCAAGGGTATCGTCAATGGAAACATTACATTCTAGGAAAGGAGACAAACATCCACACTGATCACAAGCCTTTGTAGTTCATACAGACACAGGGGAAGTTGAAAAATGACTTCCATCAAAATTGGTCCACATACCTACAACATTTCCATCTCAATATCAAGTATAAAACATGGAGCACAAATCGTGTCACCAACTGCCTCAGTCACCCTCTCGTTTCTTCACTCACCATAGTGCTCCATTCCTTTGGGAATGAGGCATCTGAGTGGCCCCAACTTTATTAGCATGACCCTGACTTCGTCACCACCTATCATATCTTGAGTACAGGAGTGAATGTCACCAATTTTCACATCCAAGATGGAATATTATTCCATATGGCCCACCTCGGTGTTCCCACAAGAGAGCATGAAAATATTATTTGGGAGGCTCACTATAGTTAGATGACATGACATTTTGGCATGGATAAAACTATGATTGTTCTACATAAATATTTTTGTTGGACAAAACTTTGATAAGACGTCATCAAGTATATCAGATATTGCATTGCATGTGCCATTTCCAAGCCATCCATCAATATAAAAGGCTTATACACCCCTCTTCCTACTCCCAAGAGGCCTTGGGAATCCATCTCAATGGATTACATGTCTGGCCTTCCATCCACCAAGCACAGAAATGATTGTGTATTTGTGGTGGTTTATTGGTTTTTGAACATGGCCATTATCATAGCCTACAAGAAGAGCATCACAATGGCAGATAATGATAAGCTCTTCTTTGAACGGGTGTGAATCCATTTTGGGATACCACAGACCATAACCTCAGATTAGGAAAGCAGGTTCCTGAACACATTTTAGTCGAGTCTATGGTCATTGTTGGACACCAAGCTCACCGAATCCACTTCTTTCCACCCCCAAAATGATGGCTAGATCGAGGTCTTCATTCATATGATTGTACACATCCTGTGCATATACAACTCTAAGCATCCACGTACATGGGATGAGATTTTTCTCTATGTTCAACACAACTACAACAAGGCTCTTTGTAGCTCCATTGGCCATAATCCATTTCAGGTGGGGCTAGGATTCCAATCCTTGGGTCCCATTGATGTTGCAATACCTCTTGCAACCACATAGGCATAATCTTACCATGTTCAGTTTGAGGTCGACAAAGCCACCAGATTCATTGAGCAAATTCAACACATCTGCGAACAGGTCCATGAGATTTTTCATAAATCCAATGTTACGTACAAGCAACACCATGATCAACAACGCATACCGCACCATTTTTAGGTGGGAGACAAGTTCTGGTTACATTTGTAGAAAGAGCACTTTATAGGGCCCCATCGAAAGCTCTGCCCACTTCGCTATGGGCCTTATACTATCACCAAGGATGTGGGTAGCAATGTTTTGAGGTCAACACTCCACCCTTCCTTGGCTTGCACCCAATGTTCAATGTGTACCTCCTTTGGCCATATTTTCCACTATTATTGGGCACCTCATAAATCACAGAATAGTTGAAACCAACAGAGCTCAACCCTGACTTCATGGAACATGCATCCACTAATCAAATAATGGACACACAAGTCAAGAGAACTTGCCTGTAGAGGATCCATCTTTATTAGGTTGTCAAGGCAGGGAAACTCCTACAACAAGGAAAGTGGATCACAGGAGACCAAATTTAGTGGAAGTTTCCTCACCTGATGGCGACACTCAACAAAATGGAGACCATTTCTTCCTAAGGGGGGAGGAATGATCCGGATGGATATTGGTGGCCACCCACTTATTCCAACTGGCTCCTCTTGAAAAATTTTAGTTTAGCACATTCTACTATAATTATTTGTAATTGTGGGTTATACACTTCTGAGGCTATTTGAATCCCTACACAACTTCCAAGTGGATATCGGTGGCCTCCCACCTAATCCAATTGGATTATTTTGGAATTTTTTACGTCAACACATCTTTTTGTACTTCCAAGTCTGTTTCGAGGCCCTAAATAGTGTTTTTTTTTTATTTCCACATTCAAACTATAGATGAAGTCATAGTTTGACAACATAATATTTATTTCTCTAAAATATCTTTCCAATGAGCTATCACGCACCTAAAACAGAGGTAGTATGCAAAAATTATGACCTCGAGAAGTTGAGGTACCAACTTACCCATCGGGGTGCACATAACTTTTGGTGTTTCATATCCTAGGTTTAGGTTTTTGGATGTCTAGTATTTTGAAATTCATGAGTAATGTTAAAGAGGCCTCTAGAGCCTCATTGTAATCATTCTACACAGATAGATGCACATAGCAGCCACATCTATTCTCAGAGATAGCTACCACCATTCGAGCAAGTTGTTTTTTGTTCTCCAGTTTTACAGCTTCAGCCTATTTTATTTATTCAATAGAATTTATTGTGCACTCGATATATTTTTTTTCTCTATATATCTCTGAGTTATTGTATTCAGTCTATTATTCCTTTCATTCCACTCATAAATTTGGATCAGTCTTAGACCAAAGTAAGCCCTAATTTGCGTTTGAAATTGGTTCAAACTCAATAGAAGTTGGGTGTTTATATGATTATTTTCCTCTTGATCTTTTAGTATTCTCTCATTATCATCCCCATAGATTTGTATTTACATCCTCTGACTCTTCATGGTTTCCACCAACTCTAATGGCTCCACCCTGTTTCTATGGCCATTAAATTATGTTTCTTCATTTCCTAGGTTGATATTCAAACCCAGCACTTCATATTCATGGATGTGGGTTCATTTTGGATCCTCCATATTCTTGGTCCTCATACTAAGTTGGATCTGTTCTGAAAGTAACACTAACTTTGGAAGCATTGTGCATGCAAATAATATTGTTATGAATTATGCACATGGGAAAATTTTCATTAATCAAATATAATAATCTCTAAATCATATTCTAATTATTGTAGTCATGTATCATTCTAGGTTATGATTCAAAAGTTAGGTCTTTCTTAAATCATCCATTTCCCCCATTTTTTTCACTTCTCTCACTGGTGTAATTAATCTTAGAGGAAAACTTCTACCACCTATAAAAGAAAATAGTTAGAAGAAAAAAATAATTGTATCGGGCATTGATAATATGAGTGATAGTGAGTACACAAAAACTCTTGGATTATACTTCACATACTCCAATTGAATTCTACAAAAATATGGAATCGTCGACTTTGTCATTTTTTCACTTTTACTAGACTTGGAATTTTTATCCATATTATCTGTCTCCCAAATGTAGAAAAACTGGAAAATCTTTTCTATGAAAAATTTGTCTGGATTATTGAATAGATTGAATGTCAAGTCATATAATTTGTACATATTTGTGATACGGGGTCCCTTTCCTCCTTGGAAGATCTAAAAAAATACCAAAAACGTATCCTGGAATAGTGGATATTGGCATTTTTCCGCATCCCCATTATAAACCCCTTAGAATTTGGTCAAATTCTCCACTGAGTATTCTTGTGTCTGCTTCCCCAACTTAGTGGAAAATTTTCTTCAGTCATCGAGACTCTAGAAAGGAGTACCATCATGTTCTTAAAAAATTAGTAATTTACCATTTCTAGATATTTGGATCAAAATTGGTTAGTGGCCCTCATTGACACTTCTATATTCCTCTTCACTGTCGAAATACCCATGTAATTCATTTGAAAAAGATGTTCTATGTTCTATGCTCATGTTATGGCCAAAACAAGATTTTTTCTCCAAACTTGTTTTTTTTTAATTAACCTTGTCTTTGTCGACATGGTTCCTATTGATTTCTAAAGAACATTAATGAACCGATCCATATTTTGAACCCTCGAACATATTCTCCTCTAAACCAGCTTTCAAATATTGTACTTGTTGGAGGGTTTAGTCGACTAGTTCATTGGGCCATGTAGTTAACTAATCTAGGAAGTCAACCATTGTAACATGTCAGTCAAATAAGTACTTGAATCAGTTGAACATTGGGTTGGGGCGACGAAAGATATATGTTGATCGACTATAAAGACAAGTTGACTAGTGAATATTTTCCATGTCCTAACAAGCTACCAAATAGGTCTATCTTTGACCTCAAGTTGGCTCTAAGTTTCAACTGTCAAACAATGGTTTGTTGTTGTTTTATAACAACAAATTGTTCAAGAACTTATTTTTTGTTTTGTTACAGTTATATAGGCCTTTTAGGTTCTCTAGCATGTAGATTTTGTCACAAATATGTTAGCACATGCATACAATAAATTATGTAACACACCTAGAGATATTTACAGCTAAAATAATGTCATTCTAAACACTAGCATACATGAAAATCAAGACATGTATTTTTTGTCAACATGACCCTGGATAAAACCCCCCCAAGGATAACCAGTTTGGAATATGAGTGTATAAATGTGGATAATAGAAGGTGGAATACAACAATTACAATCAAAAAATGAACTTGATACAATAGCATCTTGACTCAAGCTACAACACAAGTCCAATATGTAGAGATGCGCCCTCCTCACAAATTGCCCAATCCACTAAAATGAAGCATCCTAGCTGTTGGAAGCTCCAATGGAGAAACCCTTGAACCAAACCTTGAATCTATGTTGCAGCTCTCCACTGAAACTGTCCTCAAAAAAATCTGGTGACTGCAAGTCCTCCCTTCTATCTATGTGCCCTCCTCCTCAAGTGTGCCCTCCTCCTAGAAAGAACACTCTCCACAAATAAATGAGGGTCTAAGCCTCTTGGATACCTCCATGAATGGGGGTTCCCAAGATTTCCTCACTCAATGCCACCATCCTCTTCTCAATTTTTCCTCTCAAACTCTTCAAGTGAACATAAGAGTGAATTAGCCTCCTTTTTCCCTATGCGCCCCTCTTAAGGAAACATGAGAAAACCTAAAGTATGTGTGGATGATATCATCTCATATCATATCTAATCAATGATTGAGATCTCTCCAAAAGAATCTCAACTCAAAACCCACTTTACTTAAGTTTCCATAGTTTTACTTTATGTCCCTCAATTCACCCACAAAGTGAATTAATAGTCATTTTAGGCTAAAATCACCAAATTTCGCTGTTGACTTAAATCTCCTAATTCGAAGTGAAATTAGACATAAAGCACATGGTACATGGTACAAAGTATTTCCCACTTGTGTTTAAAGGCTCACAAACACAAGGGGACCACTTTCCAAGGTACCCAAATCTCAACACTCCCTCTTACCAAGAAAAGTGCCCTTCACCACCAATATCATGATCCCTATAGTGGACATGGTTTCCTACTGGCAAATACTCGGTGAGTATGGTTGTACCCTGATCAATGAAAGTAGTCTCTAACACAGATATGCTCAATCTGCATGATCTATATATGGGAGTACATCTCCACCTATCTAAGATCACTTAGATCTTGGTATCAAACCAAATACCTCAACCTTGGTCTCCCACCAAGGATTTCTACCTCTTGTCATCTCACAAACAATCACTACTCTTGGCATCTCACCAAGATTCACCCTCTTGGAATGTCACCAAGAGTATCCCCCTTTTGGTATCTCAACAAGAGTACCTAGATCTCGGCATCTCACCAAGATTCTCAACTTGGCCTCTTACCAAGTAGCTTCCACCTGAAGTGGAACCAAAATATGATATTATCGTCTCCATAGTCAAGTGAGGATCAAGCCTCTGTGGTGCCCTACCACTCCTCCTCATCAATGTATGATGCTCGGAAGCCCCTCCACCAACCCTCTATCTTGGTAACTCTGAAACTGAAGTTTCCCTGGGTGGACCAGTCACCCCTGATGATGGTGTCCATGAAAACTAATTTTGACCTCCCTCTAAATCACTACTATGATTCAATAGGTCCTCCTCAACTTTGTCTCCCCACCTGATGTTAGATGGTGTAACAACTGACAAAGAAGTAGTGAATGCACACTCTCTCGCAAACTATGCATCGAACTCAAACTCCTCTACTATCAATGTTGAATCATCCTACTGCTTCTTCTTCTTCTTGGGACATTGTCCTCCATATTTACCCATATTTATAAAAGAAAATCATCTCACTGTACTCATGTCTCTTTTCTTCCCACCACTTATCTCTCCTTGTGGAAGGGCCCCAAACTTGGGACCCTGTCGACCTCCCTTGTCGGTCTTCTTCTTTACCTTTGTCCAAAGAGAAAGATCCTCATCACCCTACAATTTATGTTGTTGTCCATAAGTATTTGATGTAAGTCTAGTCTCCTCCTGAACGAAATCATCCCACATCCTCTCCCATGTGGGGATGATCTCTCTAGAAAAAATGCCATGAACAAATGGACCTCGTGGTTTGGTAAAGTTGTTTAAGGTTGTCCTCACCATAGAGTCTGGGTCCACTACCTCTCCAATAGCTCTAATCTCATCTCTTATTTGGGTGTATCGGCTAAGGTAAGAAGTAACCGACTCATCCTTAAGCATGTGAATTTCCATGAGTCAATCAAACAGAACCATTTTCTGTTTTTGGTTAGAGCTATGGTAAATCTTGCATAGAGATGCCCACATCTAAAATACATAGTCTTTCCCAGTCAAGTGGGGAATTATGTGATCCTTCACTGCATCACACATCATCCTCTTTTCCTTGTTGTTCCTCTTCCTGAACTCTTTTAACAAGATGGGAGTTGCAGTAGTAGGAGAAACAACAACATGTGCCTCAACTATATCCCATAGTTAGAGGTCCTCTAAGAAAAAGACAATCCTAGCTTCCAAGGAGACCAGTTGCTAGCTCCATCTAGCCTATCCTCCACATGCAACTGAGATGCTAACATTACTGCCCAATACACTCAAACTGATGTTCAAATTGCAAAGGAGTGTTGCATCACTCCTGTCAACACAGGCGTGAAAAGAGGCAAACAAACTATGACCTCACTCCTAGCAATATAGGTGAAAAAAAAGGTCGTGAAAAATAAGCCTCACTCCTAGAAGGTAGGTGTGAAAAGGGGCTAACAAAATGTCCACAAACTGTCCTACAACTCTCCACAAAAATTCTTCCAACAAGCTTCCAATAAACTCTGTCAATGGCTTTCCACAAAATGTTGTCCAAAACTCAACAAAAATCAGCCACCAAGCTCTAATACCATGAAGATTTTCCAGGTCCTAACAAGCTGCCAACTAGGTATTTCTTTGACCTCAAGTTGGATCTAAGTTTCAACTGTCAAACAAGGGTTTGCTATTGTTTTATAACAGCAAACTATTCAGGAACTTCTCTATTGTTTTGTTACGGTTACATAGGCCTTTTAGGTTCTCTAGCATGTAGTTTTTGTCACAAAGATGTTATCACATGCATGCTATAAATTATGTAGCACACCTAGATATTTTTACATCTAAAATAATGTTGTTCTAAACACTAGCATACATGAAAATGAAAACAAGTATTTTTGGTCAACATGACCTTGGATAACCCCCCCTCCGCCCCGAGAAACCAATTTGGAATATGAGTGTATAAATGTGGAGAATAGAAGGTGGAATACAACAAGTACAATAAACAAATAAACACGATACAATAGTAGCTTGACTCAAGATGCAACACAAGTCCAAGAGGCAGAGATGTGCCCTCCTCACAAGTTGCCCAATCCACTTAAATGAAGTGTCCTAGATGTTGGAAGCTCTAATGGAGAAACCCTTGCACCAAAATACGAATCTATGTTGTAGATCCCCACTGAAACTGTCCTCAAAGAAATTTGACCACTGCAAGTCCTCCCTGCTAGTTTTGCACCCTCCTCCTCAAGTGGGCCCTCCTCCTAGAAATAACACTCTCCACAAATAAATGAAGGTCTAAGCCTCTTGGATACCTCCATGAATGGGGGAACCCAAGCTTTCCTCACTCAATTCCACCATCCTCTCCTCAATTCTCCCTCTCAAAATCTTCAAGTGAACATAAGAGTGAATTGTCCTCCCTTTTCACTATGCTCCCCTCTTAAGGAAACATGAGAAAACTTAAAGTATGTGTGGATGAGATCATCTCATCTCATATCTAATCAATGGTTGAGATCTCTCCAAAATAATCTCATCTCAAAACCCACTTTACTTAAGTTTCCATAGTTTCACTTTATGTCCCTCAATTCACCCACAAAGTGAATTAATCATCATTTTAGGCTAAAATGACCAAATTTCACTTTTGACTTAAATATCCTAAGTCAAAGTGAAATTAGAAATAAATTACATGGTACATGGTACAAAGCATTTCCCACTTGTGTTTATAGGCTCACAGAAACAAGGGGACCACTTTCCAAGGTACCCAAATCTCAACAACTAGGAAGTCAAGCCAATCAATTATATGGTCCAGTTGACCCAAGAAACACATCAATAGACTACAAAAACAAGTCAACTAGGAATTCAAGTTGGTTGACCATTGCGTTGATTTGATCGAAGAAACATGTCAGTTGACTACAAAAATAACTAAGTTAGGTAGTCGATTTGGTTGATTGTTGGGTCRAGTCGATCAAAGAAACATGCCAATCGATTGTAAAGACAAGTCGACTAAGATKTTGAGGTAGTCAATCAATGCAATATATCATTTGGCCTACCTTAGTCACTTTCTTTGTATTTTTTCTCTAGAAATTGGGATCTTTTGGCTCAAATTCACCCAATTTCATCCAAGAGAATTTCTGAAACAACATATAGTCATACTCAAAATTCTATCTTTGTGATMTATTACTTATGGTTYCTGGACCAGGTAGGTTTAGTATTTAAATATTCACTCTGATACCAATTTGTAATATACCCAGCTCCATGCTYCATGCTAAGCCACATTACTACCATTCCAACTTTGTAACATGCTGAGATTTTTAAAATTTTATTTAACCTGACTCACATTACCATAGTCATCAATTATGATACCAATATATTCTCTATTTGGTTATATAAATAAATATGTGTGCAAAATGAAAATCAATCTCRTGCACAATCATATAAACATACATAATCAAAACAACATTATGTTAATGAGCGTTTCCAACATTTTAATCAGTAAAATACACACAAACAACTCAAATGGTAACACAAAAATAATAACACTTATCTTATGAAGAAATGTCATTGAATTGTTGCATACGAATGATCTTCCTCCCAACCATAGGATCTATTGTTCTAGTTCTCTCTGCAGCAGGAAACCCCCTAGTTGGGGCTACGAGTCCACAAGGACAAAAGACTCCTATGGCTAGTGAAACTCCCTCACATATCCCAATACCCAACAAATGACAACATATAGACTCCTACATATTTTTCCACCATCCAAATCTCTTCCCTAGCCTAGACCATCCTAGGGATGGAATCCCCTTCTCTTCCCTACAATCCCTCATGAAATTCTCACCCCCTCTATGGCTCTTATTATGGAGAAAACCTCACAGATGGATAATAAGATCTCCCTTGGATCTTTCTACCAATCCTAGACAAACAGAGGGCTATACTTCTGTGGATTTCCTTTAGACTCAAGCAATTGGATTGATAATCAAACTAAGAAGTGGTGGAATAGCATAAATTTTAAATAAGGTTGCCCTTCATATATATTAGTTGTTGCAGTCTTGAAGTTCCAACTCCAGCCTATACAACATACTCCCTGCACACAAAATACAAACAATGTCTTCCTACTTCTCTTCTTAGTGTTAGAATCCTAGATATATCTTGGATTTAACTTGATCTATAATAAAAAAAATAATATCTAAAAATTTATGCATGGAATACAAAAATTCATAAGGTAAAACCAATGATCTATTAATTTGAATAATGGAAATGCATCAATACAATTACCTCTTAGTATGGATGCATTCTCGTTTCCCCCCTGCTTCTTTCTCCTCCTTGGCTCTTCAACCAAGCTCAAAAACCTAGACTACAATTGATGTATATGGGGAAAAAACTATGAATTTTGGCAGCATAGATATGTAAATAATTCATCCCCCTCATGTTCAATATTTTCCTTCTTTATATAGATCCTTGGAAGAGGCTTGGGAGAGATTCTACATCTTCTAGAGACCAATGGAGACTCAAATGATTTGAGTTTCAAGGCTCATCCCACGAAGAAACAACTCATCTCTCACTTTCCTCTTCGAAACTCCGTGAATCTAGAAGGCTACGGAGGGTGTCGTTGGTTTCACTATAGCTGACATGTGACATGTCACTCTTTGTCCATGTATTACAAATGACACCCAAGAAAAATAATACAAATCTTAATATAGAATTGTGCCTTGACTCTCATCTTCTATTGTGTTCCTCTCTGACCCTATAGGGTGTAAATTAAGGCTATAATAGATACTTGCTAATGTGTGAGGTCAGGAAATGAATGTATGGCTGAAATACATTAAAATAAATTAGTATCCACATGAGCCAATGTTAGGACAGAGCAAAGAGGTCTGGTGGTGAAAGGGTACCTGTAATCAAACACCAAGGATAAAATCATATATAGACCATCCCCAAGGTAGAGATAGGTATACTCTAAAGAGTATCAAAGCATCTCCATCAAAAAATACACCTTAGATCCATGACATGAAATGCAAGACCATGGCCACAAAAGAATACACAATGGATTCATGTCATCAATAATATCATAGCCACAAGAAAATACAATTTGGATCTATGTCACAACATATACATCAGGAAGACAATGAAAATTGAGGATATTTCCCTTTAAGTCTTCAAAGTACTCATATACAAGTGATATACTCCATTGCAACTTGAGAGGGGATGTTATAAAGGAATTATGTGGCCCTAATCCCAAGGTATTCATCCCAAACCCTGATGGTACAAATTTACAACAGGTGAATAGATGATCTATTTTATAGCATGGTAGAAACCATTCGATTATTGTTCATTGCTGTATACCATTAACAGACGTGAGGGGATCCACCGATGAGAAAGATGGACCCCAAGGTACCTAGTATAATATAGCAAGTGTGAATAGAGGATCTCATGTCAAAACTTGTAGAGTCAATTGATCAGAAGTCAATGATGAAAACCCATTGTCGATCATGAGGAGGT